>ML398108.1:25000-34064 GCA_005239525.1 Nicotiana knightiana
TATCGGACCTGCATAACCTCACAAAACACGAAAAATAACACCAAAACGAATCACAATCGAATCAATTTATGAACATCAAGTTATTCCAACTTGCTCCGAAAGTGCCGAATCATACTTAAACTACTCGGAATGACACCAGATTTTGCGTGCAAGTCTTAAATCACTATACTTAACTATTCTCAGGCTCAGAATCCCAAACAGACCTCAATAACATCAAAACCTAATCCAAACCAAATTTAAAGAATTTTAAAACGTTCAATGCGCCAACTTTCAACTTTATGCAACGAAACGCTCCTGGGTCATCCAAAACCCGATCCGAACATACGCCCTAATTCAAAATCATCATACAAACCTATTGGGACCGTCAATCCCGATTCTGAGGTCGTTTACTAAAATTATTGACCTAAGTCCAACTTAACCCTTTAAAGTCAATATTAAGGAGCTAAGTGTTCCATTTTCAATCGGAACCCTTCCATACCCGAACTAACCATACCCCCAAGTCAGAAAATAGCAAAAGCACATACAGGGAGTCTTATTTAAGGGAATAGGATCTAGAAAGTGAAATGAACGATCAGGTCGTTACACATCCACATCATGAATGGACCATAATCATCTATATGTGCTTTACAAAATCTCATGTCAAATCGATGACAAATATTACTTGTAAAGAGTGAAGGATTATTTTGAGAATCCTTATCATTCTTATTACCAAAATGATGACGATTATAATTTCATCTATTGCCATATCCGCACCCATTGATACATTAATGGTAATAATGTTGTCTTATTTCAGACTTATTGCATATTGCTACCATATTCTCTTAAAGGAACAAGAATGAAGCAAATTTAGTGGGACGGATTTCCACTTCTTCATGAAAAATTCTGGAAACAATTCACTCGAGTGATAATTCATTTGCAAACAATTAAACATTCTGGAACGTATGTTTAGTGAAGGTAACAACAAACTATGTAGGCAATACATAAAAGTTTATTGGGTAGCGAGCCATGTAAAAATAAAAAAGTTAAACAATTATACATTACATATTAGTCTGGTAGGTGTAATCACTTTCTGTTTGATAAATTAAAATCATTAAGGCATCAACCAAATATTATGATTGGATTCTACTTTATATATGAGACAAACACTCGCTTTGCTTTGTATGATTAGATAAAAGTGATTATAATCACAAATAAAGCATAAAGCAGATTGCACATAAAAATACATAACTTTAAAACATGCACTTTATTCCGAAAAAAATTAGAAAGAGTTAGCAAACCAAAAAGGGAAAAAAGTAATATTGGAATATAATCACCTAATTTACTTCAATGGGCAGCACTATAAAACGGTTCAACCGCAAAGAGAAAATCAAATTCAATTTGAAAGCTAACAATAGAGACTGACCCGTGCTGATAACGTGAAATAAAATAATAAAGGAAAAAAAGAATATTGCAGAGAAAAGTGAGAGAGAGAATTACTATTAATTTTGGGATGAATTATAATGGAATAAAACTCCTCTATTTATAGGGAAAAAATGACTTAGCAACAAAGTAACAAACCCTAAAATCTCTCTAAAATATAGACATTCACCTTCAATACAATTCAATTATAACAATTTTGATTTTCTTGGGCACAAAAGATATTATAAATGATTTTATTGTTGGTTTCTCGAAAACAATATCTCCTTCATCTGTGTTTTTGAAAGGAAATAGTATAAACATTATTTAAAAGAGTCAAGTATAGAGTTTTTGGCAGATTTACTATTTTTAAGATAGTTCACTCCCTCAGTTAAGTGTGGTTAAGAAATACGCTCAACCAACTTAATTATTACTCGATTAGGGGCTGAAAGGTAAGGCAACCCTAGTTCATTCCATCTTAAGATAATTACATGTAAAAAAATTTGATAAGCATAGAGTGGTGTTGTAGTAACCTAGTACAAGTGAGAACATGCTATCTATCATGGGCGTCTATCCAGCCATGCCCATGACCCATTGGACGCGCCACATGGCGTCCAGGTAAGCCTCCCAACACCTATCGCCACGGACGGCCCCGTGGTCTTGGCTGCACCAAGAGAAAATCACGCATGTGCCTATGTCGCTTCATCAATAGCCCTCGTCAGCGCCCAGCCGCAAGCAGATGTCAACAGCGTCGCGGGCGCAAACTCTGATGCTAAAGACAAGGTTTCCGCCAACAGACCTGCTTCTACCTTGTAGGAATATAAATCCTTTCTATAATAAATATAGAGTAGTTTTACTTCTTGTAATTTCATTATGTCTCTCTAGCTTAGTTATGTCAAGTTATGTAACTTTGATTTATTTTTTTTAAGCATTAATAGGGGGATCAAGTAGCCAAACTTTCAAGCAAGCAAACAATTCTCTATATTAGTGTCTCTCCCCCTTGACACCGTGTTGCCTTTATGTAATAGCCTTTATTACTATATTCAAGCTCTCTTTCATTCTCATTCTCCTTTCTTTTCTCTTAATTTTTCAGATACCAACTATTACATGGTGCCTTCAAAGCATTGAAGGCCTCCACGCGCCTGGTACACCAATCCCAAGGCGAGACTTTCTTTAGGAGTTCTGTCAAAGTCACTACAATGAGTGAGTAATCATTCATAAACCGCCGATAAAAGTTGCATAGGCCAAGGAATGTCCTCAAGGCGTGGATATCCTTAGGCAGCGGCCAATCTGTGACAGTCTTAATCTTCTATTGGTCCATCTTGATTCGTCTTTCCTCGATGACATGTCCGAGGAAATCAATCTGTTTCTGCGCGAAAGAGCACTTGGATAGCTTCACATATAATTCGTGCTCCCGCAGTCGGGCTAGGATTTTCTGTAGGTGCTCCAGGTGAAGAACGTACCATGGCGTTGTTTCTTCATGCTTATTATTGGCCTCAAATGGCTGATGATGTTGCTCAGTATATGAAGACTTGCCTAGTATGCCAGCAAGACAAGTTGGATCGCTTGACACAAGCAGAACTTTTGGAGCCATTGCCTATTCTAAAGAGACCATGGGAAAGGATGTCACTGGATTTTATCACCGGATTTCCAAGGTCGGAGATCTTAATTACAACAATCTTGGTTGTGGTAGATGGGTTCTCTAAATATGCTAAATTTATAGCAGCCCCAAAATATATATCAATAGAAGATAGAGCTCAACTCTTATTCTCTCATGATTGTCAAATTTGGGGCTTGACTAATGACATCGTTAGTGATCACGACTCTCGCTTCACTAGCAACTTTTGGACTCAGCTCTTTAAGTGCCTTGGGTCTAAGTTGAGCCACAATTCAAGTTTCCATCCGCAATCTGATGGCCAGACAGAGCGATTCAATGGCATTCTGGAGGAATACCTCCGCCATTTTGTTACTGAAACGCATAAGAATTGGGTGAAGCTTTTGGATGCTGCCAATTGTGTTTCAATTCAAGAATAGCTTTAATACAAACAAAAGCGCTTCTAAAATTATTACCGAATAGAAACCACTACTCCCACACATTGTGAATGCACCAAACATGTCAAAATATCTTCGAGTTGCTAGCGCTTCGAAAGAATATAAGAAAAACTTAGAGATAGTGCGGAGCAATCTTGTCAAATCCCAAAATCGGATGAAAAAGCATGGTGATCAAAATCGTCACTTTTTTGAATAGCAAGCAGGAGACAAAGTGTTGGTGAAAATCCCAAAGTGATACTTGTTTGAAGGGTTCCAAGACCCTCGCCTACTACAAAGGTACATTGGACATTGTCCATTGAGAAGCGCATTGGGAAAGTTGTATACCGGGTGGATACTCCATCTTACTGGAAGATCCCTCGAGGCTTCCATGTCAGCCTTTTCGGGAAGTCATGGAGGATCCTTCGCTGAGCCAACTCACAATACCCAATGTTCGAGGCCTAAATTCAACCAGGAAAAGACCTGTAGAAGCTATTCTTGATGATCGAGTGATTCATGCTTCAAAGAAAGATCACCAAGAGTTTTTTGGTGAAATGGCAGGGCTTTGATACAGAGGAGAATACTTAGAAGGGGGAACAAACCTCAAAGCCTACAAGAGCCAGATCAATGATTATCTTGCAAGTAAGGTGCGAAGGACGTCGCCAACTCAGGTAGGGGAGAATGTCATGGGTGGCTTTCCAGCCATGTTCCATGACCCATGGACGCGCCTCACGGTGTCCTGGCAAGCCTACCAACACCTACCACCATGGACGGCCCCATGGTCTTGGCCGCGCCAAGTGACAAGCGCATCTGTGCCTATGTCTCCCCATCGATAGCCCTCACCAGCGCCCAGCCGCAGGCAGATGCCAATAGCGCCGAGCGCACAGACTCTGATGCTAAAGACAAGGTTACCGACAACGGACCTGCTTCTACCTTGTAGGAATATAAGTCCTTTCTATTATAAATATATAGTAGTTTTACTTCGTGTAATTTCATTATGTCTCTCTAGCTTAGTTATGTCAAGTCATGTAACTTTGATTTTTTTTTTTAAGCATTAATAGGGGGGATCAAGTAGTCAAACTTTCAAGCAAGCAAACAATTCTTTGTATTGGTGTCTCTTCCCCTCGTCACCGTGTTGCCTTTCTGTAATAGCTTTCATTAATGTAATCAAGTTTTCTTTCATTCTCGTTCTGTTTTCTGTTCTCTCAATTGCTGTTGACATTGATTTTCCCGTTTAGCACTGGAAGTCTCGTCTAGCGAACGAAGGAGACCCCAGTTGACGGATAGTAA
The DNA here is from genome assembly GCA_005239525.1 of Nicotiana knightiana. Classification (NCBI taxonomy): domain Eukaryota; kingdom Viridiplantae; phylum Streptophyta; class Magnoliopsida; order Solanales; family Solanaceae; genus Nicotiana; species Nicotiana knightiana. The sequence goes on from ML398108.1 coordinate 29,714, forward strand.
CTACACAAACGTCGATTTCTTAGCCTTACGTTGCCCTTCCAAGAAATCTGAGGAAGACGCCGCGTAGCATATCACATGTTAAACTATATTGAGATTCTACAAAGGGGATGCATGGTTAATTTCAATTCTCACTGTCCCTTTTTCCTTTCTGTAATTCCACTTCTTTTCTTCTTTTTTTTTTTCTTTTTTGTAATATAAAATAAAATTTAAAAAAAAAAAAAAAAAAAAAAAAAAACAATCGCACCCATGCCCTTAAAGAAGGAAGAAGTGGAGAGTATATATTAATATAGAACAAAAAGGGGCACTAATTAAGAAAAATCTAATGTTGACTTAATACCCTGATGATCACCTAAACACTGGAAAAAAACCTAGCTAAAAACTTTTTCTCAAGTTTCGTAAATCAAAAGGTTAGCTGAATTGAACAAGTTATAAGCTCTATTACATCAACAAGTTAAGCATTAGAGTGTACATACACTCAATTCAATTGAAAATAGCATTAAATGGGATAAAATTAGATGGCTCAACTTGACCAGGGTTTTAAGGAAATTGAAGTGATGGTGTTTGTTGTACAAATTTAATTTGACTAATTAAAGTAATTTGAAACCATGCAAGTAAATGACGCAGTGAAAGCTCTTTCTATTCGTTGCATGGTTGCGTCTTTTTTGACTTGCAAATCACCTGGTCCCATTTTCACATCACCTGATCATTGTTTAATCCATTATTTTAATTATTTAGACTATTCATTAAAATCTCGAGTTTTGTGGACTATCTATGGAGGTAATTAGCCAACCTAACTAGTTTGGCCTGCAATATTTACTTATACAAATGTATGGTAACGCACAAAGGGTACATGTGAAAATATCCATAAGGAATGAACAATCATTAATTTTCGGCTTGCATTAAATAAAAATACTCTAACCATGTAGAATGTTTCAGTTTTCATTAGTGAACTTGCTTAGGTTAACGAGCTTCTGAAAACTTATTCCTTCAGTTTTCATTTGAGAAAGAGGGACATATATAGTTCAATTCTTAAAACTACTCTATATTTATTGAAAATTTCCTTTAAAGATGCATTAACATGTATAAATTAAAGTCGTGTAAACAAATGAAAAACAAGAAATCTACACCATTTAGGTATAGCAGGTTAGTGCATGGAGCATAATCTACGGACTAAATAATACAAAGGACAATCTATTGTCGGCAGTTTCCTCTAAACCTTGTCTAGAATTTTGACCAAGCAAATATCTAACTTAGATTAATGCTAAAAATAAATAATTTAGAGATTGAACCTTGTCTACTTATTATAGTCCGCATTAGTTAATGAATAAAGTTAAAAAAGAAAATAACTGTCAAATCAAATCTTGTTAAATTGTATGAAGGACAAGAAACTAGCTAGACTTAGAATTGTATAAATACTAGAAACATGGGTTCGGTAGCATCAAGAAGAAGAAACCAGACAGCAACTTATAAAGAAAAATTCTTCGACAAAAATGGGAAGGTCTCCTTGTTGTGATGAAAATGGCCTCAAAAAAGGTCCATGGACTCCTGAAGAAGATCAGAAACTTATTGATTATATTGACAAACATGGCCATGGCAGTTGGAGAGCTCTTCCTAAGCTTGCAGGTTAATTATTATTCTCACAAAAAAATAAATTTTAACACTCCATTTCACATCTTCTTTGTTTATATCATAAATTAATTTTCAATAATAACATTTGTTGTTTTCATATTATGTAGGCCTTAATAGATGTGGCAAGAGCTGCAGGTTAAGATGGACTAATTATTTGAGGCCTGATATCAAGAGAGGCAAATTCTCTGAAGACGAAGAACAAACAATTCTTCATCTCCATTCCATCTTAGGAAACAAGTAATAATTTTTTCAGTACTTCATCACCTTTACTTTCGTTTTTCATGCATGATTTTTTTGTCATTTTTTATGTTCGTTAGTCATGTCAGAAATGTATATGTTAGTTGAAAGAACTTCTAGTTTTTTTTTTCTTTCTATTTTTAACCGTATTTCATATAATATTGACCGGATAAGCTTACATGGAACGACATAAACAGTATAGATTCCAACTTATTCAGGATTCAAGCATAGCTTTATTATTCTAATTACCACCATGCATGGGCGGAGCCAGGGTTAGGGAAGAAGGTTCATATGAACCCCTTTTATCGAAAAATTATATTATATATAGTAGGTCAAAAGTATTTTTTTTTTTTTTTATGCATATGTAGTACATGTTGAGTCCCTTTAATTTCTTAATATGTTTACTTCTTTATATATTGAATCCTTTACTGAAATTGCTACAGTTCAATCTTTATTAAATGTTCCATCTTTTTTTTTTATTTGTAAAAATTCATTAATGATTTAATGATATTATTATTATAGATGGTCTGCGATCGCGACACACCTACCAGGAAGAACAGACAATGAGATCAAGAATTTCTGGAACACACATTTAAAGAAGAAGCTGATTCAAATGGGATATGATCCAATGACTCACAGGCCAAGAACTGATTTATTTGCAAGCTTACCTAATATAATAGCTTTGGCAAACTTACTTCAGCATCATCCACTAGAAGATCATGCTATAAGATTACAAGCAGAAGCTGCCCAATTAGCTAAGCTTCAATACTTACAATTTCTATTCCAATCTTCATCATCAGCTTCAAATAATTACCCAATATCCACAAGCTCAAACACTCAATATAATCTTGGAGATTTTGGGGCATTTAATTTGTCAAATTCTATTAATAAGGAAAGTAGTACCCCTTCTTTAAACTTATCCCATCTTGAAAATCAAACACTTTTCTCCAATGAAAACTCTGACTCTCAACTGCTCCAAAATCAAGATACTTCTTTAACTTTGCCACACAAACAACAAGTCCCTTTCAATTTCCAAACACATTTGAATAATGATAATATTATTATTAACACAAGTGATATTAATGGTCACAATTTTAACTTTGATCAAGGAAATGATTCAACAAGTTCTCCATTGAATAATATTAATCTTCCTTCTCCAACTTCTTCAAGTCGTTTGCCACCTTTGACTGAAATTTCCATTAGCAATAATAATCAGGGAGATTCCAGCAGCACTTCCACCAATGCTGCTGAAGGAATTACTTCTTCATATAATTGGCCTGAACTTTTTTTCGAGGAACATTTCATGCATGAGATTTCTTGATCGATATAGTTGTCGGGCCTGGAACTAAGTTGAAGTTTTTGTGTATTAGTACGATTGATTGTTGAGCGACTTATATGGACAGTGAGGATTTATATAGCCAATTTCAAATTGTTTGGAATTGAGACGTAGTTGTTACTATGTTGTAATGTGATTGATTATTGAGAGGGGCTCCCACATGTGTACACACGTTGACATTGCCAATGTATACCTGGAATTGTTGGGGGGGAATGTGTACCTGGAAATAGAGGTTATCACTTTACAGTTGTTGTGTTTTTTTTTCTGTTCCGTGTTGTTGTATACTTTGTTATAATGTAAATATTCCTTTTTCATATGTTACTTTTTTCCCGTATAATATTTTTCTATATCTTGGATTTGTCTTAGGCTTAGAGAAAGGTTTAGGTATGGATTTTTCTCTTTATTTGCCTCATTCAACTTTTTTTTGATTGAGTAAAGTTGCAGCGAGATGGCTATAATATATGACTATCTATCACTATGCTTTGGTTAAATAAAGGATTGTTGAAACGAATAACCTTTGTTCATGGTATTGATAGAAACTACGTCAAAATTCAAGCGAAGGAAAAAAAATTCTAAAGAAAAATGAAAAGAGAATGATAGAGGGTAAAATTCGAGAAGGAAAATCAACACTTAAATTAATTAGCATGGAGTACATTATTCCAACAGAAAATGACAAAGGTGGTGGACGTAATTGAGCTCTAGTTTCTCTTTCTACTTTCATACAGACACATAAGAAACACTTCTCACATACAAAAAAAAATGAGGAATATTTTCACTATCTATTCATCTTGTTTTGAAGAGGGAAAAAACATATCTCTACATTTTGCCAACCATTTCTCTTCCGAATTATTTGAACAGATCGATTCTTCCGTTCTGTTTGTTTAGCAACCTATCCTGAGGTCTTTTCGTCAAGATCAGCTCCCGGTATGATAGGGGGAGCGGTTATGGAAAAACGATACTTATAGCCGCTCTCAAAATAATAACTGAAAAATGGATATACTTTTGCGATTACCGAATGTAAATTATTCCAGCCGCGGACTAAAAAGTGATATATGCCCTTTTTCTTTCACAAAAGTTTCATTAGATACATTTAGTGAACGGATAACTCAAATTTCATATAGCTCATTTGTGGGGGAGGGGAGAGGGGGG
>ML398108.1:43393-64399 GCA_005239525.1 Nicotiana knightiana
TAAACTTCAGCTCTAGAGCTGAAGCTTTTGTTCTGTAACTGGCGAACTTCAGCTCTAGAGCTAAAGTAGCTGAAGTTTTGTTCTCTATTTGCTGAAGTTTTTGTTTAACTTGTGCACGTCTTAACGCAAAGCTTTTGTTTGTAATTGTTGAATTTTTTGTTTTTGTAACTGGCGAACCTCAGCTCTAGAGCTGGAGTTTTTGTTTTGTGACGTGCACAAGTTAAACAAAAACTTCAGCTACTTCAGCTCTAGAGCTGAAGTTTTTGTTTTTGTACTTGCGAACTTCAGCTCTTTGTAACTGGCGAACTTCAGCTCTGATAAACATATTTATGGCAATCATCCCATGAACTGAAGTTCCATAGCAGCACCAACAGCAGCAGAACAAATAAGAAGAAGAAGAAGAAGAAGAAGAAGAAGAAGAAGAAGAAGNAGAATCTATGGCCAAACGCTAGCTAAGGAACTTGAATCTCAATTTTGGGATGATTTGGTAGAGTTTTGAGGTGGTTTAAATTGAAAATTCGACGTAGAAGATGAACATGAAAAAATGATAGGTGTTTCACACCGTGTATCACATATGTATCATACTTGTATCAGTTGTATATCACATGTATATCCATGTATACTTGCGTGATACATGTTTGATACATATGTCGCAGAAGAATTTTTTGAACTAGATTTTAATTATAAATTTTGATATCAAATCAGTCCAAATCACCTCCAATCTTCCTCAAATTTTGTATATTGACTCATCTATATGTTTTCNCAAATAAGAAGAAGAAGAAGAAGAAGAAGAAGAAGAAGAAGAAGAAGAAAACGAAAGAGGAGAAGGAGGAGGAGAAAGGGGGCTGAAGTTATTTAAAAAGTGGGTACAAGTTAAAAGTTTAAAAAAAAATGGGTATAGGTTAAATGGGGGCGACCAAATAGGGCGACCCGTGCAATTTTTACTATAAATAGAGGGGTCTTACCCCAATATAAAACATCCCAAAATTCAATAAGAATTTCCTCTCTCTTTTTCTGCAATATTGTTCTTCTTCTTTTATTTTTTTATAACACGTTATCAGCACGAGACTCTACCGTCTCAAGAAGATCTTTGAGAAGATTAAGCAAATATGGATACCTCACAAAGCAAACTTGGATCAAATTTCAATTGTAAAAATATTTGCTTAGTTGATTCATGTACGACACATACAATATTCAAGGAAAAGAAATATTTCTCTCATTTAAGTATGTGTAAGGCAGATGTTACTACAATTTCTGGTAGTACTAAACTAATTGAAGGCTCTGGAAGAGCTACTATAACTTCGCCTAAGGGAACAATACTTATCATAGAGAATGCAATATTCTCCTCCAAGTCCAAGAGGAACTTGTTGAGTTTTAAAGATATCTGCCGAAATTGATATCATATTGAGACAATAGATGAGAATAACCTTGAATATCTCATCATTACCAAGAATATCTCTGGCAAAAAGAGGGTTATTGAGAAGTTCTCATCTTTATCTTGTGGCCTGTATTGGACAAGAATTAGTGCAGTTGAGGCACATTCTATTGTAAACCAAAAGGTTACTTATTCCAATACTTTTGTACTTTGGCATGATCGATTGGGACATCCTGGATCAATTATGAGGAGACGAATTATAGAAAACTCAAATGGGCATGCCTTAAAGAATTTAAAGATTCTTTTATATAATGAATTTTCTTGAACTTCTTGTTATCAAGGCAAGTTAATTATTAGACCATCAGCAACAAAGGTTGGGATTGAGTCCCCTGCGTTCTTGGAACGTATACAAGGGGACATTTGTGGACCTATTCACCCACCTAGTGGGTCGTTTAGATATTTTATGGTCTTAATAGATGCATCCTCTTGATGGTCTCATGTGTGCTTATTGTCATCTTGCAACCTCGCGTTTGAAAAATTAATGGCACAAATTATCCGATTACGGGCACAATTTCCCGATAATCCAATTAAGTCTATTGGACTTGATAATGCTGCTGAGTTTTCATCCCAAGCATTTAATGATTATTTCTTATCAATTGGGATAAAAGTGGAACATCCTATAGCTCATGTTCACACTCAAAATGGCCTTGCTGAGTCTTTAATTAAACGTCTGCAATTGATAGCAAGACCATTACTCATGAAAACGAGGCTGCCCACTTCTGTTTGGAGTCGCGCCATTTTACATGCAGCAATGCTAGTTCGTCTCAGATCGAAAAATTATCATAAATATTTTCTGTTGCAATTAGTTTTGGGTCATGGACCTAATATATCTCATTTAAGAATTTTTGGATGCGCAGTATATGTGCCTGTAGCACCACCATATCGCACCAAAATGGGTCCCCAAAGAAGGTTAGGAATATATGTTGGGTTTGAATTGCCCTCCATTATTCGCTATCTTGAAACATTAACGGGGGATTTATTCACTGATCGATTTGCAGACTGTCGATTCAATGAGACACTTTTCCCAAAATTAGGGGGAAGAAATTGGTGAAACCAAACAGGAAATTTTGTGAAAAAATTCATCATTATCTCATCTTGATCCACGTACCTCTATTTGTGAAAAGAGGTGTAAAAGACTATTCATTTGCAAGGAATAGCAAATCAAATGCCAAACACATTTACGGATTTGAAAAGGATAACAAAATCACATATTCCTGCTGAGAATGTTCCAATCTGTATTGATGTCCTTATTGGAAAATCTTCTAGTGTCATAGCTAATGAGTCAAAAAAATGCCTAAAACGTGGCAGACAGTTGGGTTCTAAGGATCAAATCTTAGAAAAAGGAAAATAAATGATTAAACTGACACTACGAAAGAGTCTCACGAAGAAATCCACGATTTAATAAATTCTGAGATTCATGAAGAAACCATTGAGCCCGAGACTAAAGATAATAAGGAACTATCAATAAATCCAATCGATATTGAGACAAATTTGAATCGAGTGGATATAATGGTAGATTATGTCTTTGCATATAATGTTACATCTAGTATTATGCAGGATAGTGAGGATCTTGAATCTCAATCTGTTGGAGAATGTCGACAACGACGTGATTGGCCAAAATGGCAAGAAGCAATCCAATCAGAGTTGAATTCACTTGTGAAACGTGAAGTTTTTGGGCCTGTAGTCCAAACACCTAATGGTGTTAAGTCTGTTGGCTATAAATGGGTCTTTGTATGCAAGAGGAATGAGAAAAATGAGGTAAAAAGATATAAGGCACGCCTTGTTGCAAAAGGATTTTCACAAAGGCCTGGTGTCGATTATGAAGAGACATATTCACCCGTTATGGATGCTATGACGTTCCGTTATCTCATTAGTTTTGATGTCCATGAAAAGCTTGACATGCATTTAATGGATGTGGTTACCGCCTACCTTTATGGCTCACTTGATAATGAGATATACATGAAAATTCCCGAGGGATTTAAAATGCCTAACGCACATAATTCAAAGTCCCGGGAAATATTTTCAATCAAATTGCAAAGATCTTTGTATGGTCTAAAGCAATCAGGACGTATGTGGTATAATCGTCTTAGTGAGTACTTATTAAAGGAAGGTTATATAAATGATGTCATTTGTCCATGTGTTTTTATAAAGAAAACAACATCGGAATTTGTTGTACTTGCCGTATATGTTGATGACATAAACCTTATTGGAACTCCTATAGAACTCCAAAAGGCAATTGATTATTTAAAGAAAGAATTCGAGATGAAAGATCTCGGAAAGACAAAATTATGTCTTGGTTTGCAAATTGAACATTTGGTAAATGGAATTTTTGTTCATCAATCTACCTACATAGAAAAGGTATTGAAACGGTTTTACATGGATGGAGCACATCCATTAAGTACTCTGATAGTTGTTTGATCACTTGATGTGAATAAAGATCCATTCCGACCTCAAGAAAAGAATGAAGAGCTACTTGGTCCTGAAGTACCATATCTTAGTGCAATTGGTGCACTAATGTATCTTGCCAACACTACAAGGCCTGACATAACTTTTTCAGTTAATGTCTTAGCAAGATATAGCTCTGCTCCTATAAGGAGATTGTTTAACCAAAGAATTAGACCCTTTGACTAAAGCTTATTTTTAATATGAATACGAGTTACTGATAATCAAAGTAATGAAGAAAAATGAATAATAGACAGTATTGTAGAAATAAAAGATCGAAGTTAATTGTATTCGAGAATCAAATGTCTTTACAAGCTGTATTCCCCTACCTTATATAGGATATTCTTACAACGTACGAATCTTGATATGGTTACTCATTAATGAATAATTATGACATTAATGAGGCATTACAAAGGATAACGGTAATTGGGGTTCGGTTACATAACGTTCGAGTAATCAATCGTGGGTCTTTGAATCTGCCCGTAGCTTTGTCCAGATTCATTCTGACCGCGCCTCTCTCCCATTTTGATCAAGTTGAGTTTCCTGTGGCTGATAAGTTCGTGGGTTTACTGAACCGTGACTCTTTGTACCGTATCTCTTCAAAGAATTACATCCAGCTGTCGCATTTTCCTGTGCCTACGTGACTGGCTGAGTTGTCAAAAGCTGGCTTACGTGTGAAACTCTTTTTTACCAATACAGATAGTTCCCCCACTTACCATATATTTAACGATTAATATTTGGTAAGTGGATATTCATTTATGGCGGGAATATTTTTCCGCCGCTTTTCCTTGAATCATTGTATCCTTCTCTGCACCATAGGCATCGTTTGTCACTTCCATTTAATGCTCATACCACTTGTCCTTTTCGTATTGGTTCTGTATTTACTCGGCACCTTTTAGGGCTTTTTGCGGCTGTGCCAGTCCCGAAGTGACATCTTCAATTATGCCTTTTCATCATTATTTTCCTTTTTATTCATATTTGACGGTTGTCTTCAAGTATAAATACATGTTTTCTTTTCTTTGCTTCCACGAAACACTTTTCTAACTTTGTCTTTTGTAAAGAACTTTCTTCTTGTAAACATGTCTTCTTCAAACCAACCTCAAAGAGTAATAGATATTGAGAGTTTAACTCCATCTTCTGCTCCGACTAGGAGTCGAGGGGTGGTAGACTTAGAAGTCTAGGATCCACTCCTTCGAGGGGCTCCTCTTCTTCTCAGATAGTTCCTCCTCTTTCCACTAGATCTCTAGTTTCTCCGAGGTTTAGGGTTTCTTGATCTTTGTCTAGAGGTAGAGGCGAACGCCTTCGTGAACCTGGAGTCGATGAAATTGTCCTTGCTGAGTTTGTTTTTGCTAGGGATTGTCAAGTTCTAGTAGATCAATCTTCTTCTCTTGATAGTGTCGAAAGATATCCAACCCTTATAACTGAGGGTCAGATTTCCCTTGTTCGTAGGGAGTGCTTTTGGAGGTCTGACTTTCCTGTCTATATTCCGAATAGTAATAAAAAAATAGCGTCTAACAAGACGGGATATTCTTTTGTTTATATGTATCCTTTAACTTTAGGGTTTAGAGCCCCCCATTGACCTAGTTATAATTGAGTTTTGTCGTTTTTTCAATATCTACTTAGGACAAGTTGGCCCGCTTGTGGCGCGAGTTGTCGCATGTCTTAGGAGTTTGGCTTCTTTAGCCTCGGTTCCTTTTACCTTCAACCATCTTATTCATCTCTACTCTCCTACCTTATTTCGTGAAGGGGTTTTTACTCTGACTGCTAGAAGCAAAAGAGTGCCGGTAACCCCTGGAGACGATAAGGATAGGGGCTGGTACCTCAGGTATGTTGCTGTACCCACTGTTGGTTTAGTGGGTGAAGAAAATCTTCCCTTTCCCCGAGAAGTGGAATTGCGCACGTGAGTATGCTTTAGATCACATTTACTTTTTCTTGTTTTGACTTGAGGTGTTTTATTAACACCGTATCTGGTTTTTTTTTCTTCTCTCAGCAATCATGAATACTGTTGAGAATGTCTCCGGTATTCGTGATTGGGTAGAAAAATTGTTATCTGTTGCTACTTCAGAAGAGATATCTTGGAAGTAACTCACTGGGAGGTATGGTTGGAAAGTAAAGACCTACGGTAAGTGAAGCTTTTGTTCTTGCTTCTTTCCTTACTCGAGTCTCTTTTTTTTCTTGTTTAACTTTTTTCCCTTTTTAATAGGGTTCTCTGCTCGTAGGGTGTCTACTTCATCTATCCCGAAGATGTCCTTGGCTCAGGCCCAAGAAATTATTTTTGGTTCATCTTCCTCGAAGAGGAAGATTAGTGAGTCTCGTTCCGTATAAGAGGAAGAAGAGGGTGCTTTAGTGCACAGGCCACAGAGAAGGCGAATGGTTTTAGATGATGAGCTTACAGCCTCAACCTTTCCTTCCGTGTCTGTGATTGAGCCTCCTGTCCTTGATGATGTTTCATATTCCCCTATTCGTGAGGGTGTTGATCTTGCTCCCGACGACGTCCCTTTGGCTGCTGTCTTTCCTGCTTCTTTGAGAGAAGTTGTTTCGTCTGTTCCTTTGGCTATTTCAACTTCTGCTGTTGCTTTGCCTGTAACTTCTTCAACTTTTCAACTCTCTGTGCCTGCTGCTTTTCTCGTGGCATCTCCCGCTCCTCAACCTTCCGTGCATGTTGCTGTTCCATCTCTGCCTGCTTCCATGCCTTCTGTTAGGGAAGTAGGATCTTCCAGCAGAGAGATGCGGTATGTGGTAATGGAGGTTCCGGCTGAGGGGAAACTTTTCAAGAAAACGGGTGAGCCCGAAGTGTGGCTCAAGCCTTTGATAGGTCCCTTTGAGAAAGCAAAGCTAGCTAGTCATGGTGCTCTTACATGGGCCAATGAGGTCGTGCATACTTCTTTGAAGGTATGGTGCAAGTTATCCTCTTTCACTCTCGTATATGAGATTTACCATATTTGATTGGTTTATTTCTTGTAGATTAACCTTATAGGCATGGATCTTATGAAGAGGATTTCAAACACGGACCAAGAGACAAAAGAGTTGCAGGCCGATCTTGATAATTGGAGAGCACAATATGATAACCTAAGGATTGACATGGATGCTTTAGAAGAGGAAAGGAGTACCTTGAAGCGGCAGAGGAGACTCATGGCAACAGAACTGGTAGTGGAGAGGGCTTCTTGCAGTCAAGCTGATAAAGATAAGAGTGTTCTGGAGTCTTCGTTCGCGGAGCTGCTGTCCCGTGCCTCATAGGAGATTAGATACTTGAAGAACTTGTTAGGGCAGAAGGAGGAATACTCAGGAGAGCTCGTGCAATCACTCACTCATACTCAAGAAGACCTTCGTAGGGCTTTAGACAAAGCTCAAACTTTAGAGGAGTCGATTGTTCCATTAATGGCCGCCCATGAAGCTGCGAAAGCGGAGAATGACGGATTGAGAGCTGAGCTTCAAGTATGGGAAAAGGATTATGAAGATTTGGAAGAGGTGGCTGATGTCTATGTGAACTGGGCGTATATGAATTCTCGCCTTGACACATTGATGGAAATGAATCAAGAGGGTTTTGACCTTAGTGCTGAAATAGCCAAAATTAATGAAGCCATGGAGAAGGCTCAACAAGGTCATAACCTCTCTTCACCTGATGGTGAGATTCCAGCCGCTCATGCCTCTTCATCCCCAGTTGCTCCCGCTCCTTCTGCCACTGAAATCAACCCCTCTCTTGAAAAGATTTAGTTGGTTTATCCCTTTTTTTTCTTTTTCTTTGTATGAATTGGTGGTTACCCCCAATCCAATCGGGGGTAAATTTGGATTTCTTTTAAGTCCCCAAATGACAACTTAGGGGCACCACAATGTATATAAAAATTTTATACGGCTAAGTACAAGTTAATACTTAATTTTAGCCGTTTTAATATATAAATGTTAGTTCGACTTTTGTCACTCTTTAAGTCTTTTGCGTGCTTCATTTTCGAGGTTTTAGTTTTACCTTCGAGTTTTGCATGGGGAATGCTTTAGACTACTCGTACCTTTTTTGTAATAGGCACGGTGTCATATCAAATGTGTGCCTTTTTGTAATAGGCATAGTTTATGGAAGAGGGCCCTTTNTCATAGGCGCCTTTCCCAGCTATGCCTCGGATTTTGTAAGGTCCTTCCCAGTTTGGATTTAGCTTTCTTGCACCTTCTTCTTTCGTTGATTGAAAGACTTTTTTGAGGACGAAGTCCCCAATATTAAAGTACCTGAGATGAGTTTTACGGTTGTAATAACACTCTATGATTTGTTTTTGAGCTGCCATCCGTATCAATGCTGCTTCTCTCCGTGGTTCAAGCAGGTCCAGGTTGGTCCTTAATTCGTCGTCATTTTCACCTTCCATGGTTGTTGAGAACCTTATGCTTGGTTCGCCAATCTCCACGGATATTAAGGCTTCTGAGCCATAAACAAGTGCGAACGGTGTTTCTCCCGTGGCTATATTTGAAGTTGTTCTGTATACCCATAGTACCGCTGGTAACTCATCAGGCCAATTTCCTTTGGCTTTATCCATCCGCTTCTTTAGATTGTTGATGATGACCTTATTTGTTGACTCAGCTTCATCATTAGCCACGGGGTGGTACGGCGTTGAAGTGATCCGCTTGATTTGCCAACTTTCAAAGAATACTGTGATTTGCGAGCCTATGAATTACGGGCCATTATCATACACGATTTCCTTTGGTATTCCAAAACGGCATATTATGTTTCGCCATAAGAAGCTTTTAACTTCCTTTTCTCGCACTTGTTTCGTGGGTTTACTGAACCGTGCCTCTTTGTACCGTATCTCTTCAAAGAATTACATCCAGCTGTCGCGTTTTTCTGTGCCCATGTGACTGGCCGAGTTGTCAAAAGTTGGCTTACGTGTGAAACTCTTTTTTACCAATACAGAGACATTGGAATAGAATCAAACACATATTATGGTATCTAAAAGGAACTACCAATATGGGCTTATTTTATGGAAATAATTGTAGTCCCGATCTTGTTTGTTATGCCGATGCTGGGTATTTATATAATCCACACAAGGCCCGATCTCAAACAGGTTATGTGTTTACCTGTGGAGGCACTGTCATATCTTGGCGATCGACTAAGCAATCAATTGTGGCTACTTCATCTAATCATGCTGAAATAATTGCTATTCATGAAGCAAGTAGAGAATGTGTGTGGTTGAGGTCTATAATACATCTTATTCGAGACAAATGTGGTTTGAAGTGTGACAAACTACCCACGATTTTGTATGAAGACAATGCAGCATGCATAGCCCAATTGAAGGGGGGATTCATAAAAGGAGATAAGACAAAACATATTTCACCAAAGTTATTTTTAACACATGATATTCAAAAGAATGGTGATATCAATGTGCAACAGATTCGTTCAAGTGATAATATGGCTGATTTGTTCACAAAATCTCTACCAACATCAACTTTCAAGAAGCTAATACACAAGATTTGGATGTGAAGGCTCAAGGATGTGAATTGATGCTCTCATCAGGTGGAGTTAATGCGCGTTGCACTCTTTTTCCCTTACAAGGTTTTGTCCCACTGGGTTTTCCTTGCAAGGTTTTTAACGAGGCAACCAAAAGGCGCATTTCTAAACATGTGTACTCTTTTTCCTTTTCTAGAATTTTTTTCCCCATTGGATTTTATTTTAGTTAAGGTTTTAACGAGGCACATTATTTGTTGAATAGACATTCAAGGAGGAGTGTTATAAATATAACTCTATTTAGGGTGAATGTCTATCTTTTAGAGAGTTCTACTTTGTGGCTAAGTCATTTTTTCCCTATAAATAGAGGGGTCTTACCCCATTATAAAACATCCCAAAATTCAATAAGAATTTCCTCTCTCTTTTTCTGCAATATTGTTCTTCTTCTTTTATTGTTTCATGACACATTTTTAAATAAAAACCTATTTTGACAAAAACGTAAAAGGGAATTGAGTTCATTAAGAACGGTAACAAGGACAAGAAACATAAAGCCTGTGTCATTTGAGGTGAAGCACTTTCTCAGGTTTCTTCAAAGGGAAAAAGGACAAATATACCCCTCTACTTTCAGATATTGTATATATTTAACCTCTGTTATACTATCAAGCAAAATTTGTTCTTACCGTTATACTATCGCGCCAAATTTACCCTTACAATCAGTAAACTTCTAAAAATTACCCCTCAGTCCGTCAGGTGACCCAGAGTCTCCCAAATCATTGTAATTAAGTTACTAATTCTGCTTCTTGATCCACTATTTTCAAAATAATTGACATATACCTGCTATCTGAATTGGAGAAAAAAATAGAGAAAAAAATATTAAATAACACAACCCTTAATAAACAAAGTGTAGTTATTTGAAAGATCTAAATTAGGTAGCTTGTCTATATCTTAAAAGTATTTACAACATTCCAATTTTAATGAATTTGTTGCACCAAATGTATGGGGACTTTGCAAGTATTAGTGATTGAAGTTGAAGTTCCTCAGAGACTTTACATTGTCGAATTTAACTTTACTTTAATCGAATGCCTACACATTGTGCACTCTTAAGTTAGTCGATCGAACTATATACTAACCAGACAATGACAAAATATATTTGAATATAATACATTTATACATGATGATCAACTGCATATAATTCACAATAAATAGACCCACTTAATTCTACAGTATATATATGGTTGGAATATTTTTTTAAAACCAACTCCAAAATAATTATTACAATAATAGTTATGGAGCAAGAATAACAACAAGTGATTTGAATAAAAAAAAATTGGGAGATTTTGGATTACGTAACACATCAAAGGGTAATTTTTAAATGTTTTATGATGATAGGAATAAATTTGGCCAGGTAATATAATGATATGGGCAAATTTGACCGGATAATATAATAAAAATTAAATGTAGACAATATTCAAAAGTAGAAGGGTATATTTGGACCTTGTCCCTTCTTCAAATTACACTTCAATTCAAATATACTCTAATAAAATTCTGACCAAAGAAGAATGGAAAAACCCATAATTAAACTATGTAGTCAAATATTTTTTTCTTATTGTGAAAATATATTTGTCTAACCAATTAACATAAAATTGGGTAAAATGTCAAATTTTCCCATGCATTTTTCGTAATTGAGCATCTTCATCATCTGTAGACTTTTGGTCTAAAACTACTTTGCCGTTAGGAAAATATCTTGTTTTTTCCTATGAGAATAAATTCAAATCATAATCAATAGCTTAGGAATAAATTTGGAAATTTTTTCTTCAAAACATTGGAATCCACCTATTTCAAGCTAGAGCTTCGTAAAAAACAAGAGCAAATACAAAGACAATTTGCTAATAATAAAAGTATAGAATGAACTAAAAGTATAACGGAAAGTAAAATTAAGTAATTTTAAATTCCTTCTAGAAAATATTTACAATCCATTGGCATCAATATAGACACTACTTGCACCACCCAACAAAACCCTTCAATAGAATCAAACCTTTCCAAGCAACCATCATTAGCCTTTATCAAGTTAATGATAATTGTTTTGACAACCACGAAGCCATCATTGACCACACTACTAACTTTCTTAGTAATTTTTTCGCAACCTCTATGACAATCAAACACATTTTTCTCCAGCACCACTACCACTACCCAACCTACCATTCTTCCCACCATAGGAACAAGTTTAACTATGCCGAGAATTCTACTATCCCTAAGAAGATGAATCAGACTTATTCAAATCTTGAACCACCAACACCATCTATAAATGGACAACCTTCCTCTCCCACTGCCCAACCCCCCACACCACTACACATCCCCACCCCCTCCACCAAATCACCAACCACTATCTTGGCTAGAAATGGGGTTCATGGGCCATGAAATATCGTTCAATATGATGATCAATGGCCAAGAAATTGTGCTAATCATATAAAACCCCTAGTATCTAGCAAAACTAGTCTCGGAAGGGATGCATCTAGCCATGAGAAACTATGTAAACCAAATGTGGATTAATCACATCCTGCAACCACTAGCTCCAAACCTCAATCCCAGCCTAGTCCAAGAAATGCATGCACATTGGAACCTCTCTCCCCCCCCCTCCCCACTTCCACAATCAAGCAGCACCATTACCACTACCCAACCTACCATTATTCCCACTAGAGGAACAAGTCAATCTCAATCCCATCTTCATGCCATGGGAAATCCAACCTCACCAGAATCCAACACCTCCACAGGAGAATGTACCAACTCCCATGCAGGAGAATGCACCACCCAACGAAACCCTTCAAATACCAAATCAAGAGGTCGAGGCAGGGGAAATAGAACCACATCACCACGAACTAACAGTAGAATTTGCAAGTCTAGGAGAAGAAAATGTCTTACTGTTAAGGGAAATGCAGGACAAGAAGTTCATTTTCAGTTGTCTAATGGCACTGTACAAGTGCTCCCTGGATATCGGACCCCCCCCCCCCCAAGACCCCATAGTAAGGAAACATGCAGTAATTTTAGTGCCATGTCTCAGGCGAACCCCACCTCTCTCACCAGAGGAGGGGAGGAGTATCAAAAACCCTCAAATTCCACTAATGCATAAGCCTGCCAGAATCATTCTGTGGAATGTGCGAGGAGCCAATAATGATAACTTCCGTAGTCATTTTCGTGACCTGAGAGATACTCATAGACCATGTGTTGTTACATTGCTTGAAACAAAAATGACCTCCTATACTACTCTTCTAAACGACCATGACTTCAGTAACATGATTGAGATACCTGCGGAGGGGCAAGCAAGAGGGATGGTAATTGTGGAACATCAACTCTGTAAACGTCCACAATTTCACTAGAAGAAACCAAGCCATACATGCAATTATTGAGGTAATTTCTACAAGTAAAACTTGGCTATTTAGTTCCATTTACACTAGTACATGCACTACCAATAGAAATATTCTTTGGGCAAATCTTAAGAATATTTTTACTAATTATAAAGATCCTTAGGTGGTGGGAGGTGATTTCAATAATGTTCTAATGGAACAAAACAAATTTGGTGGTAGACCAGTTAACACTAGACGATTGTCTCTTCTTTGGAAATATATTAGTGATTGTAATGTCATTGATATAGGGTTCAAGGGATGTAAGTTCACATGGTCTAATCATTAAAAAACAAATCTAAGGGACTGATCATGGAACACTTAGATCGAGTGTTCGTCAATGAAAATTGGCTTGATATCTTTCCTAAGGCGTTTGTTACTCACCTACCAAAAACGTACTCCGACCATAATCCCCTATTACTTACCCTAGCTAATAATAATATTAATTTAGGTCCAAAATTCGACTAGAAGCATTTTGATGCAACCATCCAGATTTTGTAAATGTTGTTGATTCTAGTTGGAAAAATAACAATATCATCACTGCCATGAACCAATTCCAAGAAAAAATTATTAATTGGAAAAATACTACCTTTGGGGATATTTTTAAGAAAAAAAGAAAGATACTCGCTGGACAAAGTGGCATACAGGCTTCTAATCATTATCATACTAGCACCTTTCTTAAAAATTTTGAGGATGACCTTCAAAAGGATTATAATAGTATATAGAAAATGGAAGAAGACTACTGCAAAATTAGATCAAGAATTGCTTGGATTAACGATGGAGACGCCAACACAAATTTTTTTCATATAAGTGCCTCTAATCGCAAAAGAAAAAATCAAATTGTTTTCTTTAAAGATGATAATGGTAATTGTTTTGACAACGAGGAAGCCATCATTGACCATGCTACTAACTTCTTTAGTAATCTTTTCACAACCTCTTGTATTGATAAAAAAGAGCTTCACACGTGTAATAAATTGTCTCAGCAGTCTACGTGGAGCAATGAAGATACGACAGCTGGACGGGACTCTATGAAGAGGTATGAGGCAAAGAGGCACATCAAATCACACTCACGGGTTAATTAGCTACAGAAGTCTCAACCTAATTAAGAAGATGAAGAGACACAGTCAAAATGTATCTGGGAAGAACAAAGGGCGGATTCAGAGATCTTCAATTAGTGATCCACACGTTACACAACATTCCACGCAACAGTTACGATTACTCATTGTAACGTTACATTAATGTCATAATTAGTCATTAATGTTCAATCACTGAAAAAGGCAGATGTTATGTTAAGAAATTCCCTATATAAGGGAGTAAAATATAACCTATAAGAGGACATATGAACTACTATTGCAATATACTTACTTTTTGTGCATCTTACTGCTTTCCATTTACAAGTTTGCCTACAATTATAATCTTATTCTTTGGTTATCAGAAACTTGTGTTCTTCTTAAATAGCTTTGGGCAAAGAATCCAATTCTTTGGTTAAACAAATTGGTTCCATTACCGGGAATCTGATAATCTTTATTTGCTTTTCAAGCGATATCCTCTGAACTATGTAGAACTCCAACAACAACAACCAGCAAAGGAATGGAACCCCAGTTCCATCGCCTTCAGGAACCCCACATGGTTCAAGAGAACAATCCCCAGAAAGATCCAATAACAACAATGATAATAATGATCAAACGGTGGAACAAGATCGGGTAAAGCAAATAATTGCAGAGTATGTGAGCCAAGCTTTGCAAGAATTTGCGGAGGGATTATCGGCAGCGTTACCTGCACCACCCCCCAATAATACCATCACTATGGAAAATCCTCAATCTAGGTTGGAAAACTCAGGAAGGGGAGATACTCCTAATGAATCTCTCGAAGCGAGACCAGGTATATCTAATAACTCTGAAGTACAGACTTTATTACTAACTTTGCAGAAACAGGTGAAGGAACAAAATGATCGAATCGAACAAATTCCTAGAGTACCACTTGTTATCAAAGGCATTGACGTTGATAGATATTCTCAACAACCTTGGAAACCAAGCGCAGCACTCGTACCAATTCCAAAGAAGTTTAAAATGCCTGACATACCTAAATATGACGGGACAACCGACCCACGCGACCATGTAACTCTTTTTACCACCGGAGTGAAGGGAAACGATTTAACAAAACAAGAAATTGAGTCGGTCCTGGTTAAAAAAATATAGAGAAACACTTACCAAAGGGGCGCTAACCTAGTATTCTCTTCTCCCTGAAAACTCTATTGATTCTTTTGCTGATCTTGCAGATTCTTTCATAAAGGCACACTCCAGTGCGCAAAAAGTCGAGAAAAGGATGGAGGACATCTTTAAGGAGATACAGAACTACTTCGAGAATTTTTAGACAGGTTTCAACGAGAAAGAATGCAACTACCAAGGGTGCCTGATAATTGGGCAGCCATGGCATTCGCAAGTAATCTAAATGACAAAATCTCATAAGCCACGAGAAGACTCAAGGAAAGCTTGAGAGAATTCCCAGCTACAACGTGGAACGATGTTTATAACAGGTATAGTACTAAACTTCGAATAGAATAAGATGTCATTGCTCGTCTGAAAGTGGAAGGTTATACCAGATCCGGGCGTTCAGAATCAGACAGGAGATTAGGTAAAAACAGGTACGATCCTTACATGGGACCATCGAGACGTGAAACTCGTCCCAGGTTCGAAAACACTAGATCAGATTATGGACCACCAAGCAGAGATGTGGGCTCGTCTTCATCTAGATCCAGAAGGTATCAAGGTCAGGGGCCTAGAGATAATGCGCAAATTGGGGATTATACCTTTAATGTAAGTACCTCTGAACTAATTTCAGTGTTAAGATTTGGGTGATAAGGTTCGGTGGACCAAAGAGATGAGTTCGAATCCGAATAAGAGGAACCCATATCTCTGGTGTGAATTCCATAATGATCATGGACACAGAACTGCAGATTGCAGATTTTTGCAAGGTGAGGTAGAACAATTATTGAAACATGGCTATTTGACAGAATTGTTCAGTGAAAAAGGTAAACAGGCATACATGAAGAACAGGCAGGAGCCCCCAAAACCTTCATCTACAAAATGAACCGTCAACGTGATACACGGAGGTGAAGAAGTAAACGGAGTGGTCTGTAAAACGACCACAAATTTCACAATTACACATGGAAAACAGGTTCGTGAAAATCTGGAAGCGGACGATATAACCTTCGATGATGCAGATATCGGCGGATTAATGCTTCCTCACAATGATGCTCTAGTAATATCCTTACTTATTCATGACACTAACATAAAAAGAGTGTTGATTGATCCAGGAAGTTCAGTCAATATCATTTTGCTAAGAGTCGTGGAAGAAATGCTTTTGGGGAATCAAGCAATCCCAAGGGCATGAGCCATATCAGGGTTTGATAACTCTACGGTTATAACAAAAGGAGAAATTGAGCTTAGCACTTATGCTGAGGGGCTGATCAAAAGTACCAGGTTCCAAGTCATCGATACCGACATGGCTTACAATGTAATCGTGGGAAGGCCTTGGATCCACGACATGAAAGCAATACCCTCCACCTTGCATCAGGTAATTAAATTCCCCTCTGAATGGGGGATTAAGAAAATGAGAGGCGATCAACAAACCGTGAGAAATATAAATTTCGTGGTACACTACAATAAAAAAGTAGAGGTGGAAGAATCAAAAGATAAGGGAATCTCTCAAGCAGGTAACACCGCCCAAACAGGCATGGAAGAAATTACTACCCAAATAGGTACGGAAGGTATTATTGTTGAAACAGGTACGAAAGAAAATACTCACGAGAAGGTAAATCAAGTTACCACGAAAGGTGCATTGGACCGCACGAGTGTAGATTCCAGACCGGACGTCATTCATGAACCGGAGGAAGACGAGCACATCAAAACAACTACGGAAGAGCTCAAAGTTGTTCCATTGTCTGAACAAAAGCCTGAACAGAAAGTGTATATAGGCACGCGGCTGAACCACGGTCGAAGAGGTAAGTTAATTGATTATTTAAAGGCTAACGCAAACTGCTTTGCGTGGTCCCACTCAGATATGACAGGTATCCCACTAGAAGTGATGACTCATAAAATAAATGAAGATCCATCCTTCGTACCTGTTAAGCAGAAGAAAAGAAAGCAAAGACCATTCAAGAACCAAGTGATTGACGAAGAAGTACATAAACTCTTGAAGTTTGGTTCGATACGAGAGGTAACGTACCCTAACTGGCTAGCTAACACTGTGGTAGTACCTAAAAAGAATGGCAAATGGAGAGTATGCGTAGATTATACTGACTTAAANTCCACCGCAGGTCATGTACTGTTAAGATTTCTAGATGCGTATTATGGTTATAATCAGATTAAGATGGATCCCTCAGACGAGGAAAAAACCTCCTATATTACAAACAGGGGGACTTATTGTTATAAAGTCATGCCTTTTGGCTTGAAAAACGCCGGAGCCACATATCAAAGGCTAGTGACCAAGATGTTCCAGGAACATCTAGGAAAAATAATGCAAGTTTACATTGATGACATGCTGGTAAAATCAACACAGGCGGAAGAGCATTTCCAGCACCTCTCTATTACCTTTGACATTTTACGCATGTATAATATGAAGCTTAATCCAGAAAAATGCGCTTTTGGTGTGGAATCAGGTAAATTCTTGGGTTTCCTTGTATCAAACAGGATAATAGAGGTAAATTCTGATCAAATTAAGTCTATAGAAGAAATACCTGATGTACTTATAAACAAAAAAGAAGTTCAAAGACTAACGGGAAGAATTGCAACCTTAGGCAGATTTATTTCCAAATCTTCCGAGAAAAGTTTTAACTTCTTTGCAGTTCTCAAAAAGCAAAATCGGTTCGAAGGGACTGAAGAATGTCAACAGGCTCTCAAAGACCTAAAAGCTTACCTATCAAAACCTCCGTTGCTGTCAAAGCCGAAGGAGGGGGTAGCTATACGTCTACCTTGCTGTCTCGAAAATTGCTGTAAGTGCAGTATTGGTAAGGGAGAATAAAGGTAAACAATCTCCTATTTATTATGTAAGCAAGACATTACTGGATGCTGAAACTAGATATCCACATCTAGAAAATTTAGCCTTAGCTCTAATCATGGCATCTAGAAAATTAAGCCCATACTTTCAATGTCATCCAATCACAATTGTGACCTCGTATCCATTAAGAAACATACTACATAAACAAGAATTGTCAGGAAGATTAGCCAAGTGGGCCATAGAACTAAGCGAGCATGAAATAATATAGCGCCCTAGGACTGCAATCAAGTCTCAAATCTTAGCTGATTTTGTCGCTGATTTTAGTAATAGCATTGTCCCTGAAGTGGAGAAAGAGTTACAACTCTTCAACGGTGTTAATCCGGGTCTATGGACCCTATCTACCGATGGTTCTTCCAATATAAAAGGTGTCGGCTTAGGCATAGTCTTAATATCACCCGCGGGTGAAAAGACACGACAGGTTATCAAATGTTATCCTATAACTAATAATGAAGCAGAGTAACGAAGTTGTTGTTGCTGGACTAGCACTCGCACGAGAGCTTTCAATCGAGCAAATCATAATCAAAAACGACTCTCAACTGGTAGTAAATCAGATGTAGGGGGCTTACATCAGTCGAGAGGCTCAAATGCAATAATATCTGGAAAAGGCACGAGAGCTCGTGAGACAATTCAAAACATGGAAGGTAGTACAAATACCTAGAGAGGAAAATGTAGAAGCAGATGCATTAGCTAACCTCACAGAAGTAACAAACAAAGACAATGCAATTGTCGTTCATCTATTTCATTCAGCGATCGACCACGATAAAAATGAGGTAACTTTCAACAATTTAACCTGGGATTGGAGAAACGAAATCCTAAATTTTTTGCAGAATGGCACCGTACCTGAAGACAAGAAAAAAACTCAAGCACTTCGCCGCAAAGTTGCACGGTACTGCCTCATTCGCAACTTAGTATATCGCAAGTTGTTCGGAGGGCCCCTAGCAAAATGCATCGGACCTAACCAAATGGAGTTTGTGATGAAAGAAGTCCACGAAGAACACTGTGGAAATCACTCAGGGGCGAGATCCTTAGTAAAAACCCTAATCAGAGCTGGATACTATTGGCCTAAGATGGAAGAAGAGGCCGGGAACTTCGTATCCAAATGCGACAGATGCCAAAGGTTTGTCAATAACATGCATCGACCAGTAGAATTATTGCATCCAATAATATCCCCATGGACTTTCATGAAATGGGGTATGGACATAGTGGGACCTCTTCCCACAGCTAAAGGACATGTACAGTTTTTGCTCATGCTAACCGACTATTTTACAAAATGGGTAGAGGCAGAAGAGCTCAAATAGGTGCGAGAAAAGGAAGTTAAAAGCTTCTTATGGCGAAACATAATATGCCGCTTTGGGATACCAAAAGAGATTGTTTGTGATAATGGCCCGCAATTCATAGGCTCGAAAATCACAGAATTCTTCGAAAGCTGGCAAATCAAACGGATCACTTAAACGCCATACCACCCCGTGGCTAATGGTCAAGCTGAGTCAACGAATAAAGTCATCATCAATAATCTAAAGAAGCGGCTAGATAAAGCCAAAGGAAACTGGCCTGATGAGTTACCAGCGGTACTATGGGCATACAGAACAACTTCAAAAACAGCCACAGGAGAAACTCCGTTCGCACTTGTCTATGGCTCAGAAGCCTTAATACCTGTGGAGATCGGCGAACCAAGCATAAGGTTTACAACATCCATGGAGGAAGTAAATGACGATGAATTGAGGACCAATCTGGACCTACTCGAACCACGGAGAGAAGCAGCACTAATACAGATGGCAGCTTAGAAACAAATCATAGAGCGTTATTACAACCGTAAAGCTCATCTCAAATACTTCAAGATTGGGGACTTCGTCCTCAAAAAAGTCTTTCAATCAACGAAAGAAGCAGGCGCATGAAAGCTAAGTCCAAACTTGGAAGGACCCTACAAAGTCCGAGGCATAGCTGGGAAGGGCGCCTATGAGCTGGAAGCTATGGACGGCAGAATCCTACCAACAAGTTGGAATGCCATTCACTTAAAGAAGTACTACTTTTAAGGAAAAGAAGTACCCCCGGTCAGGTATCTCACGTTCAATTTTATTTTGAACATTTGAAATTTTACTAACCTTTTTAGATGATAGGCATAAAGCTAACCCATCACCAGATGATGATATTATACCTGCAAAGACGCGAGGAAATAACTAAATTCCCGGTCTAGGGTTACACTTTCTGATGGACATTTTAAAGGGTTAAGCAGTCATCATCTAAAAATTATATACCTTCGAGTCCCCAATGTTTTTCCTTTTCAGGAAAAGGACCACAAGGAAGGAATAGTCAAGTGCTCGAGATTTCATTCTTCAAAGCTCAAACACTTGGGGGACTATACAGTATGGAAGGCAAAAATGAAGCAAAAAATACTATCAATAAGTCAAAGCTCGAGCCTGAAGATCCATCTAACCAACAAATCAAGTGATACGAGCAAAATCGAAAGAGCCAAAGACTCAAACACAAAGCCTCTAATCCAAAAAACCTTCGAATATGTTCAGGTTAAAAGGAAAAATGTTAGCAATGNTCTTGTACTTGTTCAAAAAATTATTATCAAATAAAATAGTTACGGATGCAAAAGCATTTTCCTCGTGCTTATTAAAAACTGTTGTCGATAAAAACAGTTACGGGTGAAAACCCCAACTTGAATAAAAACTGTTACGAACGAAAAACAGTCTCTTGTATTAACTCGAAAAAACTGTTACATGCGAAAAGCAGTAACGAAATACAAGTGTATATCAAATATGTTAAAAGAAAACAGTTGCAACATGAGTTTTAGACGATAATCAAACACATGTAAAAGGTTGTGAAAGTTCAAAAAAAAAAAAATTTCCTCAGAAACATTCTTAAATATGTGAAAAATTCCTATCACTCTATTGCATTATTACACCTTTATGAAGTTGAGACGTCTTCTTCATTAAGTGTCGATCAAAAAAGGGCCTTCTTCCATAAATATGCCTACAAAAAGGCACACATTTGATGTGACACCGTGCCTATTACGAAAAGGTACGAGTAATCTAAAGCATTCTATATGCAAAACTTAGAGGTAAAACTAAAACCTCGAAAAATAAAGTGATGCGTGGCTAGAATTCATGATTTTTAGCATTATATACTATGCATTTTAGGTGTTTTAATGATAAAAATACACGTCATGTGTGCCTAATGGAGTTTATTTAATGCGCAGGTGAGTTGAAAATGGAAGCCGAGCTAAATGAGAGCATAAACGTCGG
>ML398109.1:0-72174 GCA_005239525.1 Nicotiana knightiana
CCAGGATTATATTTGCAACGCCCGTTTAGTCTTCTACAAGACATAGTTGAGCGTGATCATATACGCAACCTCATTATTGGGAATGTCTTCAACCTTGACGTACATTTACAATATTTTTATTACAAAAAATTCCCGTTATTCATCCGGAGTCCTCAAAAAATCTCTCAAAGTTTCATCTTCGTCGATGTTAAACTCAACGTAACAAGCAACCCCTTGCGGAGTGATAGAATACGGATATCTTCCGGTTACTTTAAGGTTCACCGAACATTTCCTCACACTTATTTTATTACATAACAACGATACCAATCTATCGTACTCCAATGTAAGTTCCAATTTAACGTGACACTGTGGAGATAAAATGTAGTTCACTAAGTTATTCTCCACTAACACCTCACCCCCCCCCCCCCCCCCCCAATATAATGAAACCCTTATTTTTCGCTCTTCAGACATTATGAAAAAATGCTTGAGAATTTAACAAGAAGAAAATTTTGAACGGGAGTTAGAATATTTTTTTAAGCGAAAGTTGTAAACTCCTAACGCCTTTAAATAAGGCCATCCTATCTCGGGAGGGGGGAGGCTGAATTTTTTAGGTATAGCGCTCTTTTAAAGGGCGCTATACCCATTTGAATTATTCTTATGTCACTTAAACGCATGGGACTTATTGGTGAGCCCACAAAACAGGTATAGCGCGCTTTATTACTGCGGTATACATATATAGCGCGATTATTAAAGGCGTTATACATATCTGTCACATCAGCCAAGCATAGCATTGTTTACAAATGCGTTATATATATATAACACGGTTTTAAACAGCGCTATACTTTAACCGCCAAAACACTGTTAAAGTATAGCGCGTTTTAAAACCGCTCTATATATACAATGGTCACTCTTTTTTTTAGACACATTTATGTCACACTTGTCCAAAAAGATCACATTTAGGTTTCGGACTCCCCAGCAACCCCCGGCTTGGTCTGACATTTGGGACAATGTAAGATTTAAGTGTGTGGGAGGTAACATCTTTTTTTTAACATCTTTTTATGTCCCTTTTGGTTAATAGTTTGAAGTTGCTTAATTTTTTTTTTTGTTTTTGAATGTGGACTACAAGAGAAGGAGTAGAGGAAAGAATGTTTTGTATTTTTTTTACCTGCTCTTTCATATAGAGTCCAAAGGCTAGAAAGCATGTCATAAACTAGATAGAATCATCTAATCTAAGTTTATATAATGTAATGATGCATATTATAATATTAGTTCTAATTTGGATATAAATGCTTAGCTACTTTGGATGATCTTCTATAACAACTTGACCGGTCGTTTTAAGAAATTGCACTTCGCTCGGTAGTTTATGGGTATGAGTAGCTCCGAGTAATCTATTATGAATTATGCGTCGGTTTTGGTTTTCAGGTTATTCGGAATCGGTTTGGAAGAATGAATTTCATTGTTGAAGCTTTAAGTTGGAAGAGTTGACTAAGTATGACTTTTTGTGAAGTTGACCCCCGAACGAAGTTATGATAGTTACGTTAGATCCAGATGGTGATTTTGCACTCGGGCGTGTGTTCGGATCTGCATTTGGATGTTTCTATAAGTTTCAGCTCAAATTGGCAAAAATTGGAAACTTGAAGGTTTGGAAAGTTCAAAAGTTTGACCGGAAGTTGATTTTTAAGATATCGCATCCAGATTGCGGTTTCGGGAAATGGAACAGCTTCATTATGTCATTTGGGAATTGTGTGCCAAATTTGGGTTCATTCCAGGATGATTTGATATGTTTTGACGCGAGTCTTGGAAATTTAAAGTTCAAAGTTCATAGATTTAGATTTGAGGTGGGATTCGTTGTTTCGATGTTTTTATGTGTGTTTTGAGGCCTCGAGTAGGTTCGTGTTATTTTATGTGACTTGTTGGTATATTTGGTCGGATCCCGAGGAGCTTGGGTGCATTTTGGATTTATATCGGATCATTTTTCTTCATGTTCTCATGGCTGGTTGCTGTTGGTTCTAGTGTGACCGCACCTGCAGAGTTATGGGCGCAAGTACGGAGCCACAAAAGCGGCATAAGAGATGCAGGAGCGGAGGAGGAATCGGGAGAATTTCTCTGTAGATGCGATAAATGGACCGCACTTGCGAAAGCGCGGATGCGGTGCATTAGAAAGCAGGAGCGAGGATTGGCGCAAGTGTGATGGTAGAACCGCAGTGCGAGGTGTGCCAAAGAAATGATAGCTACTGAGTTTATTTGTTCGCAGAAGCGAAGATTTAGCCGCATATGCGTGTCCGCAGAAGCGGCTAATGTGACACAGGTGCGAAAATGCTGGCAGAAGTTATAAATCGAGGGTCTTGGTCTTTTCATCATATCTTGAAGTGTGGGACTCAGATTGAGGCAATTTTTGGAGAAATTTAACCATATGAATTGGGGTAAGTGTTCTCTAGTCAGTTTTGGTTATATTTCATGAATCTATCTTCATTTTTGGCAATTGGTTGATGAATTTTTAAAGAGAAATTGGGAGTTTTGGCCTAAAGTTACATAATATGAATTTTTGAGTTTTGAACATCGAATTAGACTCGTATTTGAGTAAAACAAGTATGGTTAGACTCGTAATTGAATGGGTTATCGGATTTTATAAGATTTACTGGGTTCCGAGGTGGGGGCTCGGGTGTGATTTTTGGCCGGTTTTGGGTTTTTATTAAGGATTCGATCTTTATCATTTGTAATTGTTTCCATGGGCTTTATTTCATGTATTGAGTTGCTTTTGGCTACTTTTGAGCCATTCAGAGGTCTCTACATGCGTGGTGGAACCTTTGGAGCATCGGTTGACTTGCTCGGCATTGGTATTGGCTTGTTCGAGGTAAGTAACTCTTCTAAACTTAGTGCTGAGGGTATGAAACCCCGTATACGTGTTATGTGAGGGGTATTGAGGTAACTCACATGCGAGGTGACAAGCGCATGGGCGTGCACCATGTGAATTGGGACTCTGTTGCTTCCATGGAACTGTATAGTGGTCCTACTTTGTTGAAATCTGTGTTTCCACTATGTGATAAAGTAGTTAAGCTGTCAATCATGCTAGATATCATATTTAGGCATCATGCCGATACTGTTTGGACCCATAGTGATCGTTTCTTACTGTCATCTCACTGATATCATTGATATTTCGAACTCAGTCATGTCCATGCATTTGTACCATATCTCAGTCTCAGTTATTATATATCGATACATCATATCATTGTTGTCGGGCTAGTTTCATGACATTGTGAGCCTGTGAGTGAGACTAGAGAGGTTGATGACTAAGTGAGGCCGAGAGCCTGTTTGTGAGGTATTGATACCATTGCACGCAAGTTTTCCGTGCGTATCATAATATTTATATTATAGCACGTGAGTTGTCCATGCGGATTATGATATGATATTGTAGCACGTGGGTTGTCTGTGTGAATCTTGATATGATACTATAGCACGTGAGTTGTCCGTGCAACACGTGAATTGTCCGCACAACATATTATTTGTCTGTGCGGATTATGGCGCTTTGGCAGTAGGAGCCCATCCGAAGTCTGCACACCCTCAGTGAGTGCAGTCGACTATATATATGTGGATCGAACTACACGCTGCAGCAGGTATTGTACAACATTGAGTGATTGAGTGTGTTGAGCAATGACCATAGTGAGAGAGAATGCGAGACAGTGAGAGAGAGTACTCTGAGAGTGTGAGTACATGAGCTCATCATTGAGATGCATTGCATTTGACATGCGCACTTGAGGTACATGCATAGAGATGCATTTCCTTCTACTACACAGTTTTGGGGACATTTTTTATTTTTACATGTATCTTGACATGTAGGAATAGAGACGTATTTTCCTCATGCTATCTTGAAATGAAACATCTTCCTTATTATTGAACGAATTTTTGGGAAAAATCATCGTTTTCAAACTTACTCTTATTTCGGCAATTTCTGTAAAAAGGTTGGGTTTTCACTGAGATACGTGAAAAGCATGCCTATTTTTCGGGAATTTTTCACTGAGCATTTTATTTCTGAGATACCTCGTTTATTACTTGTACTATGCTGTTATTAACTATTGTGGAATATTGGTGTTGGACCAGACCTTTGTGTTAGCTCGTCACTACTTTCAACATAAGGTTAGGTTTGTTACTTATTGAGTACATAGGGACGGTTGTACTCATACTACACTTATGCACCTAGCGTGCAGATGTTGGTTGTTGATGTTGTTGTATACGATGGGAGCTGGATTGAAGATGTACTTGCGTCTCGGTTGTAGCTATCTCTTGTTCTTGGTAGCCTTAGATCTATAAAACTCTATTTATCTACTTTTCAAACAGACAATGTATTTATTTCATTTCAGTTTTGTAAACTCTACTCCTAGAAGCTCATGATTTGTACTACTAGTCCTTGGGAAATGTATAAAATTCAGTAAATTACTTTTATTTATTTGTCTTGTTAATACCATTGGAATTTGATAGTTACTAGTTGGCTTACCTAGGTGGTTAGGTTAGGTGCCATCATGACTAGTGGATTTGGGATAGTGACAAGTTGGTATCAGAGCCCTAGGTGCATAGGTTCTACAAGTCATGAGCAAATGTCTAGTAGAGTCTTACGGATCGGTATGATGATGTCCATACCTATCTTCGAGAGGCTACAGGACATTTAAGATATACTTCCCATTTTTCTTTCCTTATCACACGGCATAGTTTCACCTTTAAGCGTAACCCTTTGAATTCCTTCCACACATTCATATGCGCATGTGAGTGCTCCGTATCGGTTGTGTGCCAACGGCTTGTGATTCCATGGTTGAGGTGCGAGATGTGATTTTGGCGTGCTGATGATGGGTCAGTCTGGAGGACATAAAGCCGGGTTTCGACAGTAGCTTGAGCATGGAGATTTTGATTGTGTGAGCATGTGATTTTGGAACTCATATGTCTGTTAGTGTCCCTATTAGTGGAATTTGTGATTGGATGACTACGTGGTGAGTATGATGTGAGTGCCAGATGTTTTGAGATATTTTTGAATGTAGCAAGAACTATTGGGTGTTTGATTTTTGTCTTGATTTGGCGTATGGTCTCGAGTTATGGGTTTGTTGGGGGATCTCTCATGTTGTTTAGTTGTGGAGTGAAGTAGGTTCTCAAGTCTTGTTGATGAGTTCAGAATCACTTATGGAAGTTGGCTTGACTACTATAAGGGTGAATGCGAGACTTGCAGATAATTTGAAGTATTAGATGGTTTGCGTTACAGGAGCTCAGGAAGAATTTAGTTAAATATAACTGTGGTACTATAGCAGTAATAGAGTATGGGCATTGTGATTTATTGTGTGTTTTGATCTATGGCTTTGAGCCAAGTGGGGGAGTCTGCTATCGACGAGTTGATTACACGATTATGTGCTGTATTGGTTTCAGTTTGAGGTATACTGGTGAATTAGTTATGACTACAGGGGTTGAGATTGAGGACGACTCGAGTAAGGCAATTTCTAGATACAGGTTGTATTACACTCTATAGGTACATGGAAATCATAAAATAGTTGAGTGGTTATTCGTGAAGGATGTAGTGTGCATGGAGTAGGAATTGCTCGGTTGCTTAGGAGTGTGGGTTACTTGAGTGTTGGTGTGCTATGGGGTACAGGCCGTTCGGTTTTTTTCTGTCGGTTTAATTGAGACTTGAGAAGAGTGGATGACTCTCGAGAATGGTTCTAATTAATTAAATATTTATATGTAGCAATTTGGAATTTTCAAGAATTGTATATGGATAGAAACTAGGAGTTACATTAGACGGTGTCGAGACTTGTGGAATTTTTATAACATGTGAATTATGCATTTCAGTATCAAGGAGGTGAAGGAAACAATTTTTGGTTCACATAAGGTCTCTTTAGAGTAGGTGTGTGATGACCAAAAGGGTCATCTTATAAATTAAGACTTCATTCCAGGCTCATTAGCCTTAAAAGACTAGTTTTAATTACCTCGATTTGTGTGCGCAGTCCGGGCGTGAAACCGGAAGCTTTTATGTGAAAATATGAGAAATAGTAATATTTGGAATTTAAAATTTGGTTTTAGTTGACTTTGTTAAACATTTTGAATAAACGGACCCAGATCTGTGTTCCGATGATTCCGGGAGGTCCGCAGTGAAATATGGGACTTAGGCGTATGCCAGGAATTGAATTCCGAGGTCCCTAGCCTTAGAAATCAATTTTTAAAGAAAATTATTTTGTTGGATTTTTTCAATGAAATAATGAATTTAATTAATGTTTGAAACCATTTGTATCGGACCCGTATTTTGGTTCCGGAGCTCGATACACGGTTGTTATGATATTTAAGTCCTATCTGTGAAATTTGGTAAGAATCGGAATTTATTTGATATGATTCGGACGTCCGGTTGAGAAAAATGGTGAGTTTTGAGGTTAAATTCATAGTTTTAGATGTTATTTTTATGATTTTATCGCACGCGCAAGTCCGTATGAAGTTTTTGGACTTGCGTGCATGTTTGGTTTACAGCCCCGAGGGCTCGGGTGAGTTTTGGATAGGCTACGGGATGTTTTGGACTAGTTAAAGTTGTTGTTTTTGCTGTTTCTGGTGCACCGTCGAGTTGTTCTTCGCGTTCGCGTTGCTTCAATTGCAAACACGTAGAGTATAGGTGCACTGGGGTAGTTTTGTTTTTCGCGAACGCGGAGCTCAGGACGCTAATGCGAAGCACTCGTTGGTTAAAGCTTCGCGAACGCGTTCTGGCCCACGCGAACGCGCTGTAAATGGGCCTGGGGAGAGGACCTGTTTTCCTTTATGCGAATGCGGCCAAGGCCCCGCGAACGTGATGTTCATTTGGGCCTGACCTTATGTGAACACGACAGGCCCATGGCAAACGCGATGAAGGCCTGTCCAGTTATATAAAATTAGATTTTAAAACGGGCAGAACCTCTTTCTTCATATTTTTCGAACTACAAAGCCTAGAGGCGATTATCTTCACAAAAATTCATTCCCAAAGTGTTGGTAAACAATTCTAAACTCTTCTCTTTCAATTACCCCATGTTTTTCATCACTTTTCAATCAAAAATCAAGAATTTTTCTGGTAGAAATTTGGGGTTTGGGTAGAATTGGGGAATTTTGTAAAACTAGAATTTTGACCTCGAATTGGGGTCGATTTTTTAAACTAATTGCATATTCGGGCTCGGGGGTGAATGGTTAAACGAAATTTGGTCCGAACCCCGAGTTTGGACCAAGCGGGCCCGGGGTCGGGTTTTAACTTTTTTTGAAAAAACTTTGGAAAACAATGATTTTTCAGTAAAGTTAGTTCCTTTAGCATAAATTAATTATATTAAACAAATTATGATTAGATTCGAGTGGTTAGAGGCAAATTCGAAAGGAAAAACGGTAATTGAGCAGTGAGTGGCCTTCAAATTTGAGGTAAGTGTTTGGTTTAACCTTGACTTGAGGGAATAGGAATCCCCACTTAAATGCTATGTGAATTTGCATGTGTGTGGTGTATAGGTGAAGTGACGAGTATCTATGCACTACTAAATTATTGTTGAACATGGTCCCTTCCTTGTTTCCAATTTATTTGATTCCTGTCTTAAACTGTTTTATAATCATTGATACCTCCATGTCTAATTGTTTTCGTCGACTTGTTGTCAAGTATTGTTCCCAGTATTTTGGAAGTGTTTATTGTTCCCTTGGTTTCATGGTGATACATAAAGCTTGAACTGGATGACATTGTTTTACGATTCATATATATATTCCGGTTGGTTTCATTGTGAAATCATAATTGATGAAGTTCATGAGTTGTATAGCTATCTATTTAAAATTGTTGAGACAAGAATATTATGAAATGTTTTGACTTGAATTGTGGAAATTTTTATAAATAAAGTGATGTGGTTGTCTGGTAGGAGCGGGTTGCATGCTGCAACAAGGAGTGATAAGGGTGGACATGTGGGAGCGGGTTGTGCGCTTCAAGAAGGAGCGATAAGGGAGAATATTTATGTTTTACTAATTTTAAAAAATAAGGATTTGAAAAAACTCTGGTTTTATGAAAAAGGTTTTCATACTCTGATTTTTACTGTAATTTAAATTGAAACTTGGAAATTTTGAGGAGTTGATTATAGCTGATATCTGAAGAGAGTTATCCGAGTTGTTTTTATTTACTATTGCAAGTTACTGGTTATTTAGTTTATTATTATTATTTCCTTCTTGCTTTATTATATATTGTTCACAGGTTATATTATTAATGCCCCGCCGTAGCCTCGTTACTACTTCATCGAGGTTAGGCTCGGCACTTACTCAGTACATGGGGTCGGTTGTACTGATACTACACTGTGCACTCTTTTGTGTAGATCCAAGTACCGGCCAGAGTTAGGAGAATTTAGTAGTTGACACATCGTTCGGAGGCACAAGGTAGATCTGCTGGCGTCCGCCGATTCCTGGAGTCTTCTCTTAATTTTATAGACACTATTTTATTACATTCCAAAAATAGAAATATAATTCTTTCAGCCCATTATTTGTAGTACTCATTAGTAGTTTGTGAATTGTGACACCAGACCCTGGGTAGTTATATAGTTGGTTTTAGTTTGTGGTTCGTTTCATCATATCGAATATTATTCCTGATTACATTTATTAGAAATTATTAGATTTAGTTTATTTCAAATTGTCTGTTTGTGTTTAAGTAAATATTTAAAGAAAAATGGCTAATCAAGTTCTAACATTAGCTTGCATAGCAAGTGTGGTGTTAGGCACCATCACGATCCCGTGGGTTGGGAATTTGGGTCGTGACAGGGTGTCTCGGTTGAGGTGCTTTGGGGTGCTTAAGAGGGAAGTGAGCGGCTTATGGGCCTCAGGGCGTTGTGTTTTTATACTAGGGCCTCTTGTGTGTGGTGAATTTTGGTTAAGAATCATGTTCTAGTAGGGAGAAGTATCAAATTGAACGCAATTTGTAAGGGACTTGAAGAAATAGGACAGTTGGGTAGTAGGTTAGATCAACATAGTAATGGATATAATCGATTCTTTGGATACTTATGACGTGGCTAGTGTCTACAGGTGTTTCGTGGAAATGTTCTTGGGTTTTGATGACCTACGTGGCTGGGTTGAGTTAGAGAGATTTGGTTCTGATAGCTTGGTTATGTGCAAATGGGTTTCAAAGAGTTCTCAATGGTTTTTACCATGGTTCGAGCGGTATATTTCCTACTACGTGAGGAGCATGTGGTGTATAGTGAATTTATCCCAGATGAAATCAAATGGAAGATCCTTGGCTAGTTTAGTATGTAGTTGCTTGTGACTCGGAGTGGACTATGAAGTTCTCGTATTTTTCATATGATGGTATGGTAGATGTAGCGGGATTGAGATTTACATGTGCAAGGTCACAGTTCAATTTTGGAGGGAAGGTCATAAATTCGTAGGCAGCATGGACGGTTTCAGATGACTAGGTAAATGATATTACTAATTGGTGTGGCTTGATGAGAGTATACGTTTCAGAAGGGGCAATATGCTTTGATTTATGGATACTTCACTGGTACTGTGGCACTCTCCTGGTTGATCGACAGTTGATATTCAAATTTTTCCATGTGGCACAGAAGAATGTTAGAAGAATTCCTTGTGGGATGATCGTGTATAGGAGATGTGTTAAGCATTCTGGCAGTGGGGTTGGGATCAGATATGGTGATTCGTGTGTTCTATGGATTTGGAGATTGGGAGTTCTCAGGAGTGGATTGTTTCATGGTTATGGACTATGAAGTCATGGCCGAAGCTAGCCAGATGATAGTATGTGTTATGATTCAGTCATTGTGAGCTTTCGGAGGTTTATTTATCTATTTGTGGATGCTCGGAGTTGATTTGGGGGTCCATTGGAAGGACCAATTAGGATGTGTATTCTACACCGAGTCGGATTGGTTGGCTCCATAATGCTATTGTTCAGGGATGTACAATTTGGTTGTTGTTGAGCTTTTGTATTCTGAAATGATCTGTGAGTTACTCTTCTATGCTACGAGGAGTTGCGGTTCGCTGGTTATAAGCATACCTAGTGCGTTTCTATTTGGGTTTTATAATGGATTTTGAACGAGATGAGTGATTGGGTATTGCATGGCTGATGGCGTACGGGTTATGGTCTTTTGGGTTTTGTGTGGAATTATGTCATATGTTTCTCCGTGGTTATGGAAATGCACTTTGAGTACTTGATATCGAATCGTGCGTGGTTATTGATTTTGAGCATGATGGCTGAGGTATTTCATTTGGATCAGTGTTTAAATGGGGTTATAATTGCAGCGGAGTTATGTTGAGATATGATCCCTTGTGTTAGATTCATGTGTTTTGGTTCTACAGTGTGTGATAGGCTCTTAGCATTGCGTTGTGGTGGTAGCCGTTGAGCTTGGGGGACAGTTCTCTTGATTGAGTCATTTTCGTGATTGAGTCCATTTGGATTGTTGCTTATTGGTGCATGGAATGCACGGTTTATGGCTCTGGGTAGTATTGGTGTTGTGTGTCAATAGAGTAGTTGGTATTCGATAAGATGAATTCGTTGGATCTAGGATGGGTGCTAACGGATTTGATTGCAGTATATTTGGAAGGATAATATTGGAAGTCGGCTTAGGAATTGGTTATAGTTCTTGTTGAAAGAGAGGGAGCTCCACGACTTGTTGATTTGATGAATGGTTATGAGTTTCTGCGTATTCTTCCATTGTCGGCAGCGTACGAAGGTTTTAGAATGAGATTTAGTTAGGTATGAGGTTTATTACCGGGATTGGGTTGTTTTGAGCAGCCACTGTTTTCGGAAATTTTGCTATGGGTATTTGAGTTATGTGGTATATCATGTGATTGTAACTTGGGTTATGGTTGTGGTTTGGTATAGCTTGTTCAGACTTATACAGTGTGTATGTTGCGGATTCAGACCTTATATGAAATTTCGGATGATGGAAATTGGATTCTAAGGCTTTTGTGCTAGGTTGAATTGACAAATTTCAGTTATGTTGTGTTATCGGACCTATATGGGATCGGGTGACGTGGGATCACCCCCGGGTATGTGCATGGTAAGGTTATACGGAGGTTTGGTGGTTTTGGTAACAACTCTTGGAACATTCGAGGACGAACATATGTTTAAGTGGGGAAGAATGTAACGACCCGACCGGTCGTTTTGAGAAATTTCACTTTGCTCGGTAGTTTATGGGAATGAGTAGCTACTTATAATGTACTATGACTTATGTGAATCGTCGGTTTTGATTTTCAGGTTATTCGAAATCGGTTTGGAAGAATGAATTTCATTGTTGAAGCTTTATGTTGGAAGAATTGACTAAGTTTGATTTTTTGTGAAGTTGACCCCTAGACATAGTCATGATGGTTAAGTTAGGTCCGTATGGTGATTTTGGACTCGGGCGTGTGCTCGGATTTGCATTTGGATGTTTCTATAAGGTTTCAGATCAAATTGGCGAAAATTGGAAACTTGAAGGTTTGGAAAGTTTAAAAGTTTGACCACAAGTTGACTTTTAGGGTATCCCATACAAATTGGGTTCCGGGAATTAGAATAGATTCATTATGTCATTTGGGACTTGTATGCAAAATTTGGGTTCATTCTAGGATGATTAGCTAAGTTTCGGCGTGAGTTTTGAAAATTTAAAGTTCAAAGTTCATAGATTTCGATTTAAGGTGTGATTCGTCGTTTCGATATTTTTATGTGTATTTTGAGGCCTCGAGTAGGTTCATGTTATGTATGTGACTTGTTGGTATAATTGGTCGGGGTCCTGAGGGGCTTGGGTGCATTTGTGATTGATTTCGGATAATTTTTCTTCATGTTCTCATGGATGGTTGCTGCTGGTTCTGGTGTGACCGCACATGTGGAGCTATGGGCGTAGGTGCAGAGTCGCAAAAGCAGCAGAATAGGCGAAGGAGTGGAAGAGGAACTGGGAGAAGGTCTCCGTAGATGCGAGAAATAGACCGCACCTGCGGAAGCGTGGAAGCAGTGCCTTGGAGAGCAGGAGCGAGGATTGGCGCAGGTGCGATGGTAGAACTGCACCTGCGTGCGCGCAGGTGCGAGGTGTTGTTCCGCAAAAGTGATGGATGCTGAGTTGATTTTTTCACAGAAGCGAACATTTGGCCGCGTGTACGTGTCTGCAGAAGCGGCTAGTGTGCCGCAGGTGCAAAAATGCTTGCAGAAGCTATAAATCGAGCGCCTTGGTCATTTCTTCATATCTTGAGATGTGGGACTCGGATTGAGGCGATTTTTGGAGAAAATTTCACCATATGAATTGGGGTAAGTTTTCTCTACTCGATTTTGGTTATTTCATGAATCTATCTTCATTTTTGGATGGTTGACGAATTTTTAAAGAGAAATTGGGAGTTTTGACCGAAAGTTTCATAATATAAATTTTTGAGTTTTGAACATCAAATTGGACTCGGATTTGAGTAAAACTAGTATGGTTTGACTCGTAATTGAATGGGTTATCGGATTTTATGAGATTTATTGGGTTCCGAGGTGAAGGATCGGGTGTGATTTTTGTCCGGTTTTGGGTTTTGATTAAGGATTCGATCTTTATCATTTGGAATTGTTTCCTTGGGCTTTATTTGATGTATTGAGTTGTTTTTGGCTAGTTTTGAGCCATTCAGAGGTCTCTACACTCGTGATGGCATCTTTGAAGCATCGCTTGTCTTGCTCGGCATTGGTATTGGCCTGTTCGAGGTAAGTAACTCTTCTAAACTTAGTGTTGAGGGTATGAAACCCCGTAATACGTGTTATGTGAGGGGTATTGAGGTAACGCATATGCTAGGTGATGGTCGTGTGGGTGTGCACCAAGTGAATTCGTATTTCCACCACGTGATAAAGTAGTTAAGCTGTCAAATATGCTAGATATCATGTTTAGGCATCATGCCGATATTGTTTAGACCCATAGTGGTTGTTTCTTACTGTCATCTCACTGGATATCATTGATATTTCCTACTCAGTCATATCCATACATTCATTCATACCATATCTCAGTCGCAGTTATTATATATCGATACATCATATCATTTTTTGTCGGTCTAGTTTCATGACATTGTGAGCCCGTGAGTGAGACTAGATGGGTTGAGACTGAGTGAGGACAAGAGCCTGTTTGTGAGGTATTGATACCATAGCACGTCAGTTATCCATGCTGATCATGATATTTATATTATAGCACGTGAGTTGTCCATGTGAATCTTGATATGATACAATAGCACGTGAGTTGTCCGTGCAACACGTGAGTTGTCTGTTCACCACGTGAGTTGTCTGTGTAGCACGTGAGTTGTCCTTGCGGATTATAGTGCTTGGGTTGTAGGAGCTCCTCCGGAGTCTACACACCCCCAGTGAGCGTAATAGACTATATATATGTGGATCGGGCTGCACGCTGCAACATGTATTGTACAGCACTGAGTGATTGAGTGTGCTGAACATTGATCATAGTGAGAGAGAATGTGAGACAATGAGAATGAGTACTCTGAGAGTGTGAGTACTTGAGGTACATGCATAAAGATGCATTTCCTTCAGCTACCCAGTTTTGGGGACATTTATGATTTTTACCTGTATTTTGACATGTAGGCATAGAGACGTATTTTCCTCATGCTATCTGGAAATGAAACATCTTCCTTATTGTTGAAATAATTTTTGGAAAAAATCACAGTTTTCAAACTTACTCGTATTTTGGCAATTTCAGTAAAAAGGTTAGGTTTTCACTGAGATACTTGAAAAGCATGCCTATTTTTCGGGAATTGTGAACGAACTGAGTATTTTATTTCTGAGATACCTCGTTTATTACTTGTACTATACTGTTATGAACTGTTGTGGAATATTGGTGTTGGACCCGACCTTTGTGTTAGCTCGTCACTACTTTCAACCTAAGGTTAGGTTTGTTACTTACTGAGTACATCGGGTCGATTGTACTCATACTACACTTCTTCACCTTGCGTGCAGATGTTGGCTGCTGATATTGTTGTGTACGATGGGAGCTGGATTGAAGATGTACTTGCGTCCCGGTTGTAGCTGCCTCTTGTTCGTGGTAGCCTTATATCTATAAAACTATGTTTATGTACTTTTCAAACAGACAATGTATTTAGTTCATTTCAGTTTTATAAACTCTATTCCTAGAAACTCATGATTTGTACTACCAGCATTTGAAAAATATATAAAATTCAGTAAATTACTTTTATTTATTTGTCTTGCTAATATCATTGGAATTGGATAGTTACTAGTTAGCTTATCTAGCGGGTTGGATTAGGTGTCATCATGACTAGTAAATTTGGGGTCGTGACCTCTTCTTTTAAGTAATTGCAAAATTGTTGTTTAAAGGCCCTTACTGAGGAAAATATTTTCTTGCTAGGTACAAGCTGTTATAAGTTTATGAATGATTAAGAACATAACTGAGGTTAAATCTTCTTAAATCTTCTGCTAAAGTAGTTTTCATCTTATTTGTGAAATGTTGACTCATTAAATGATTCTAGTAATGTTTAAAATAATGTCAAGGTATATTTAATGTAGATATGCTCTGCAATATTATCTCTGGTATATTTATTTATCTGAGAAAATAACATTAAATTGATGATATACCTTGAGCGAAATTGTTCATTTTGAATCTCACTATGTATTGAACTAATATAGAAAGATAACATAATACAATGAGGTCACTAAATTCATGTTTAAAGTCTTGGAAATGATGGAATAAAATTCTCTTTGACATGCCATCTCTAATTGTTGTTGGTGTAAAATTGTTTACACTCATGCTTGTTTGTATTTATTTCATTTGCTAAAATCATCAAAATACTATCATATAGTTCTTAAATTGTTAACTTTTGACTAATGCACCATAAAGGAAAAATTGGAAAAAAGAGAGAGAGAAGCAAAGAATGAAAATATCACATGTTGTCTTAAAATCTTTCCGGAATAACTCCTTTACTCTTGAATTTTGAGCCTCTTATCTTTGTGTAAAGTTCAGCTATAAAGTACTAAATTTTATGATTTCAATTAGTTTAATTTAATCATTTGAAGTGTTGAAAATTATTAGAACTTGCCATGTTTGTTTGTTGAGGCGAAATTTTAAACTGCGCTGATCTAGAAAATGAATTAGGCCTTCTTCAAATCCCTTGTAACTAAACAATTGAGTCACTAAAATAGTAAAATACATAAATCCCTAGTGTCCTCATTTTGAGTCTGAACTAATTCTTTGAAACAAACTTTTTTTCTGCACGATTATATTGACATAACTCTACTTATGTACCGAATAAATTTATAATAACAAATGATAAGTGTGTACGAGTATATTATGAGTACAAGCTCAGTTTGCTCAATTTTCGCCAAGAAAAGGCTATTGAAATACAAAATAAAAAAAAAAGTGAAAATACAAATGCAATGCAGCCAAAAAAAAAAAGGTGGTCAGAATAGAGAAGGGGGTTTATAATATATATATTACGAACATACAAATATGAAATGGGTTCCATCTACTTGTGTGAGTAAGAGTTGGAAAATGAAAAGGAGCACAAAATTATTTGTACATCATTCCAATTGCTAAGGAAGGCATATCAGTCATTAAAAAAAAATACCCATTATCCTACCAAAGCACTTATCTTACAATACAAGCCAATAAAAATCCTAAAAGATCTTATGATCAGTGCTAGTTTATATTAGTGGAGATTTACAAACATGGAAAACCTATGGTCATTCAATATACACAATTTTATGATTATCGTAAATAAAGTTGATTGATAAATATTTTTTGTATGTAAAAGTTGATGATGATAAACACATGACCAAGAGAGAAAATCAATTCTAGAAAATATATTAAAATAGCAGGTAATATCAATTTTTTTGTAAAAATCCAAAAGATAATTATATATATAAATAAATAAATAAAATATTTCTACTAACAACTAACTTGATTTTTTTCTTAAAAAAAAAATTCAGAAATTTCCTCGAGGACAAAAAAATTGCCAAGTGTGGGAGGATTTGATAAGATAAAAATACTATGCATAATATGAGTTGTTATTGAATACTTAATACTAATATTGTTATTTCTTGTAGGTAATATCAGAATATAAATAAGAATGAAGAAGGAATCTGAAAATGGAAAGAAGCTAGCATCAGCATCAGCAAAAGTCATGTATACACTTGATTTACACCATTTTCTCATCAAAATTCATTTCAATGTTGGCAAGTTGGCAAGTTGAAAGACAAAGTTTACTGTAACTTTGTTGTAGACGGCAAAAGCAATGGA
Source organism: Nicotiana knightiana (assembly GCA_005239525.1). Taxonomy (NCBI): domain Eukaryota; kingdom Viridiplantae; phylum Streptophyta; class Magnoliopsida; order Solanales; family Solanaceae; genus Nicotiana; species Nicotiana knightiana. The sequence continues at coordinate 16,167 of ML398109.1, forward strand.
AAATATCTATAAATACCGTCATTTTACAAAGCTGCGAGCTCTACTGCAACAACTTTGTGTAATAGTAGTGTTCTATCTAATACTAATAGTAGTGTTCTATATAGTAGTAATTATCTTTTTAGTAATAATTTCCATACGGGGTCTTTATAGTAAACTCTAGCTTAGTAACTATGATGCCTCTCATGCATCTTGTAAAATGTACTCATGTACCTATTTAATTCCCTATAATATAAGTACGTCTTTTCGACCAAAAAAATATATTAGAAATTATTTGGTTCCTCCTTTTAATTTAAAAGCGGGAATTATTCTTCTTGAATATTTCTTTATATTTTCTTATTTAATGGACAAAAATATTTCCATTAGTAGTACTAACTCCAGTATGGAGTAACTTTCTTTTGTGTTGGAAAATGATCGATCTTAATATTTCTATATAATTAGTAGATAGTATTTCTCAACTTCACATGCTTGAGAAGAGCAGCGCTACGATTGCCAGGCAGCTACCTTGCCAACTCCGATAGATCCGCGACGGATGAAATCAACACTCGCTAGCACGTCCAGTAACACCTGGATCTACACATAAGGTGCAGGGAGTAACGTGAGTACGCCAACTCAATAAGTAAAAACCACAAATAAAGGCTGAGCAGTAGTGACAAGCAGTAAAACATATAAAGCCCACAGTATGAAATCTCAGTAAAGTACAACATGCTTTCAAATCAGTATTTGAGTCAAATCATTTCGTTTAGAAAACTAGTTCCGGTGAAAATCATTTAAAGATATTTTTCAACAATTTCAACAGAGGCTCAATGCAATAGAAGAATGAAAATGATGAAACCATAAACAGCCCTTCGGGCAAAACATCACTCGTATACAGCCCCTCGGATAAGCCTCACAGTCACTCGTAAACAGCCCATCGGTCATACCTCACAATCACTCGTAACAGCCCCTCGGGCATACTCACCATCACTCATGCCTCCCAGTCACTCGGCACTCGCACTCAGTAGGTACCTGCGCTCACTGGGGGTGTGTACAGACTCCGGAGGGGCTCCTTCAGCCCAAGCGCTATATCAAGCCAGATCATGGCATAAATCACTCAGGCCCTCGGCCTATATCAAACATGTTGCGGGCTCCAGCCCGATCCAATAAATATCCTTACAAAATCAGGCCCTCGGCCTTACTCAGTCATAAACCTCACAATCCACTCGAGCATTTCAGTAAAAATAGGGAAATCAGTTCAAAACAACATTTATATGCATCAGAACAAAGCAATAAAACTGAGTTATGCAATAAACAGGTATAACCATGACTGAGTATAGATTTTCAATCGAAAACAGTGAGAGGATAGTAAGAAAAGGCCCCTAAGGGTCCAAACAGTACTGGCACAAAGCCCAAACATGGCATTCAGTCCAATTTATAGAAACTCTTTCTAAAACACATAGGTATTATATAATTTCAACAGAATATGCAACTCTACAGTTGCTACAGGACGGACCAAGTCACAATCCCCAATGGTGCACACCCACACGCCCGTCACATAGCATGTGTGTCACTTAAAATAATAGAATGATACGAAATTCAGGGTTTCATACCCTCAAGACTAGATTTACAATCGTTACTTACCTCAAACCGGTCAAATCTCTAACCCGCAATTCTCTTGCCTTTCGAATCGGCCTCCAAATGCTCCGAATCTATTAAAATCAGTATATTACCAATAGTATACGCTAATGGAATGAATTCTACAAGAAAAACTATCAAATTAACAAAAAATTCGGAATTCGGCTCAAACCCCGCCCCCAGGACCACGTCTCGAAATCCAACAAAAGTTACACAACTAGAAAGACCATTCACTCACGAGTCCAACCATACCAAATTTATCAAAATCCGACCTTATTTTGCCCCTCAAATCCCCAAATCAAGATCTCCAATTCCCAAGTCCTAACCCCTTCATTTTCACCCCTAATCTTCACTAATTGCATGATTAAACAACTGAAAATTACCATAATCACGAGTATTAGGCTCAAGTAACTTACCTCAATGAAAATCCCCTTGATTCCCTCTTCAAAACTCTCCAAAAAGTTTCGAATTCGAGTAGAAATGGTGAACAATACACAAAAATTCGCTAAGTGTGCAATATATACCTTCTGCCCAGGCTTCTCGCACCTGCGGCCCTTTACTCGCACCCGCACGACCGCACCTGCGGTCCAAGAATCTGCACATGTGCAAATCACTTAAGCGCCCAGACTCCGCACATGCGGGCTCGCAGGTGCAACCAAACCTGCGCACCCGTGCTCAACCCTCAGCTTCCAAGTTTCAGCATCTGTGCACCACCTTCCGTGCCTGCAATCCTCGCACCTGCGCTCCCCTCCGCAGGTGCGGAACACCAGAAGAACTTACACCAGTAGTTGTTCAGCAATTCTTCAACACCAAAGCCAATCCTCTAACCATATGAAACACACCCGAGGCCTTCGAGACCCCAACCAATAATACCAAGGAGTCACATATCAATATACGAACTAAGTCGAGCCTTCAGAACACTCAAAACAACATCAAAACACCAAATCAACCTTAGATTCAAGCCTAAGAACTCCTAAACTTCCAATTTTCGCAAACGACGAAGAAACCTACCAAACCTCGTCTGAATAACCTCAAATTTTTCACACACATCATAAATAACACTACTAACCTACTCCAACTCCCAGAATTCCATTCCAACTCCGATATCAAATTTTCCGCTGCCGACCGGAAATCACCAAATTTCCAATTTCACCAATTCAAGCCTAATTCTACCACAGGCCTCCAACTTATATTCCGGACACACTTCTAAGTCCAAAATCACCTAACGGAGCTAACCGAACCATAAAAATCTAAATTCGAGATTGTTTACTCATAAGTCAACATCCGGTTGACTTTTCCAACTTAAACTTTTAAATAAGAGACTAAGTGTCTCATTCCACTTCAAAACCACTCCGGACCCGAACCAACCAACCCGATACCATACAATATATATGAATAGAACATAAATAAGCAAAAATGGAGAAACTGGTCTATAACTCTCGGAACAACCGGCCGGGTCGTCACAGTAATCGTGAGAGGTATTTATAAAAATTATGAGAAATAGAAATTGAAGAATATATATATATATATATATATATTATATAATAAAAGTATTAAGTGAAGTCAAGATCCCAACACCTTTTTATTATATTTGTGAAAAAAAATATTTTATATTGCTCTATTATGCATTTTTAGTTAGTTATTTCACAACTCAACTCTTTCTGATTTTCTCAAATAGTAATTAAAACAAGAAACGTCTATGGAATAGATATACCAATCTATGTGGGTTCGACATCTTTCTATACTATTATTTGACAGAGTACGAGTTTAAATTATATGCACACCAGACACTCGTCGGTATGTCTCTCGGTGTTTGAATTGTCAACATGTGAAGTACGAGCATCAGAAACTGGATGGGTTGACTCAAATATTGGAGATATTGGAGTGGAAATGGGAGCGAATCACTATGGATTTCGTGGTAGGATTACCACGGACCATGAGGAGATATGACGGAGTAAGGGTTATTATGGACCGGTTGACTAAGTTCGCACAGTCCATTCCGGTGATGACTTTCTATTCTTCAGAGCAGTTGGCTCAGATTTACATCCAGGAGATTATTCGTCTACACGGTGTGCCTATTTCCATCATTTATGACTGAGTCACGTAGTTCACATCGCATTTTTGGAGAGTCGTGCAGTGTGAGTTGGGCACACGGGTCGAGCTGAGTACAACTTTTCATCCTCAGACTGACGGACAGAGCGAGTGCACTATTCAGATATTGGAGTATATGTTACGAGCATGTTCTATGGATTTAGGGGGTCAGTGGGACCAGTTTCTACCCCTAGCAAAGTTCGCCTATAACAAAATCTATCTATCGAGTATCCAGATGCCTCTGTATGAGGCCTTGTATGGGAGGCGATGTCGTTCGCCCATTGGTTGTTTTGAGCTCAGATAGGCTTAATTGTTGGGTACTGATTTGGTCTGTGATGCTATAGAGAAGGTTAAGGTGATACAGGAACGGCTTCGTACAGATCAATATGGGCAGAAGAGTTATGCGGACCGAAAGTTTCGAGATATGGCTTACATGGTGGGTGAGAAGGTTCCTCTCCGAGTGTCGCCTATAAAGGGCGTGATGTGGTTTAGGAAGAAGGGCAGGTGGCCCATTTGAGATCTTAGAGAGAGTTGGGGAGGTTGCATATTGGTTTGCATTGTCTCCTAGCCCAGTAGGGGTACATCCGGTATTTTATATTTCATGCTTAGTAAACACTATCAGGACAGGTCACATGTTTTGGATTTTAGCACGGTGCAGCTTGATGATAATTTTACCTATGAGGAGGAGCCGGTGGCTATTCTAGACCGGAAGATCCCAAAGTTGAGATCCAAGTGTTTTCCTTCTGTGAAAGCGCAATGGAAAGATCAGCCGATTAAGAAGGCTATGTGAAAGTCCGATTCCAATATGCCGAGTAGATACCCACGCCTTTTTACTAGTACAGGTACTTTGCTATGTCCGTTTGACGACGAACGTTTCTTTTAGAGGTAGAGAGTGTAATGACCCTATAGGTAGTTTTGCATGCTAGCCTTTATTTCTATATTTTGAGACCTCGCATAGCCTTATTTGATATTATATGACTTGCGTGCGTGGTCCATATTATTTTTCACAAAGTTTTTACGTTAAATTTTGAAGAAAAAGTGATTTTTGACTTAAAATAAGGCTAGAGTTGACCACGGTCAATGTTTGTAGTAAACGACCTCGGATCAATGTTTTAACTATTCCGGTAAGTTCATATGATATTTTCGGATTTGTACGCACGCTTATTTGGGTTCGAGGTGACCCGAGCGCATTTCAACACATTATGTGAAAGATTGTGAAAAACGAATTTTCAAGTTAAAATGTTGAGTTTTGATAACCGGATCTAGTTATTTGATGTTATTTTGATGATTTGAGGTAGCAAGTGAGTTTATATGATGTTATTACACTTGTGTGCATGTTCTTATTGGATCTCGATGGGCTCGGATGAGCTTCAGATTGGTTTCAAACCATTTTTGGACTTGTTGAAATGCTAGTTTTCCTGCTGGTGTTCAGTGCTTTGCGATCGTGAAGCCACACTCGCGATCGCGGAGGGGAAAATTTTGGGCTGGGGCTGGGGCTGGTTACTCTACGCGGATATGAGAGGTAGGTAGAGAACATGAAGGTTTGGGGGATTTCCCTTTGTGAACGCGGCAAACCCCACTCTAACGCGTAGCTTTGGGTTGGTTGGGGAAGGCAAGGGGAGTTCTTCATTGCGAACACGACCCACTGGTCGCGAAAACAGAGGCTTGGCAGGGGAATAAGACTTCGTGAACACGAAGGCCAATGGTCATGTGTGCTTCACGAACGCGGAGGTTCTTCACGAACGCGAAGAACACCTGACGCCCAGTTAAATAAAAAGATCAAAATCGGGATTTCATTATCTTCCACCATTTTTGAAATCTAGAGCTCGAACTAGAGAGATTTTTTAAGAGATTTTCTTCTCAACTTTATTTGATAAGTGATTTTCGACTAGTTTTGATGTATATCCATAATCACCCATTGATATTAACCTTAAATTTAGTTATTTCGAAGTAGAAATTGGGGGCTTGGGTAGAATATAAAAAATTGATAAAATTGAGATTTATACCTCGAGTTGAGGTCGAAATTCGAGACAAATCACTTAACTGAGATTGGGTAAATGGGTAATCGAGTTTTGGTCCGATTCTGAAATTTCGACCAAGCGAGTCTCGAGTTAATTTTTGTTGACTTTTTCCAGTTTCATTAAAGATTGAATCTTTTTCACTCGTGGGTAGTTTCTTATTTTGAATTGTTTGAACTATATTTGGTTAGATTCGATTGATTTGGTGATTATTGATTTAATTGCGAAAGGAATTAAGTGTCGTGGTTAACTTTGGCTTGGGAGATTAGAACTTGTTAGTCTATTTGTTACGTGAACTATGTGTGAGGACGACATATATGTAAGGTGACAGATATTATACATTGGCATGGGTTAAAGCATGCAGATGGGAATTTTCTTATTGTACCATGTTATTTCATCTACTATGCTTGCCATGCCTTAGTTAGATTGTTACTCTTTAATTGTCCTCGTTCGTGTTTATTGTTTATTTTGAGGTTGTAGTGATACTAAAAGTTGAATTTGCTTATTCTAGTACCATGGTTGAAGTTGAAATTTCTTCCCATCTTGGTTGATACTTTGGGATATTATTGTTACTTGGTGAGGAAGAGTGAAAAACACAAAGGGAGTTGTCGTGCCATGTTTGCATATTGTTATTATTGATTGAGCGAATCTGAGGATTAAAGAACCAAGGGTGATGTCGTGCACTTGATTTATCAAGGGTGATGTCGTGCCATTGCATTCATGTTATTTGGCGAGGACGAGAGTAAAAACACGAAGGGTGATGTTGTGCAATTTGATGATTTCATTGCTTTACTTGATTCTCGGATTGTGAATTTAACTTGGCTGCTTTGTTGCTTATTTCAGAAACAGACTTACTTGGTGATTCTGTAGTTATTATTCCGATTGTTGCGCCCTTTTATATGCCCCCCACCCCGTTATTTCTTTTAATACTTTACTTGTTATTTCTATTTCTTTATATATATGTTCGCATAGGTTTTTAGTAGGTGTCTCATCTTAGCCTCGTCACTACCTCGTTAGGGTTAGGCTCGACACTTACTGTGTACATTGGGTTGGTTTTACTCATACTATACTTCCGTACTTCTTGTGTAGAATTCAGTGTTGGTCCCAGCAGCAGTTAGTGGAGGCTTGCTCAAACTATCTTCACACGGAGACTTGAAGTAGAGTTGCACAATATTCGCAGACCCTGAAGTTGTCTTTTTATTTCTAGCACTGTTATTTCATTCAGATAGTTGTACTTTTATTCAGACATATGTTGTAGTATTTTATTTTAGTAGATCATGTACTTGCATCACCAGATTCTAGAAGTAGACTAGACGGTGTATTTGGTATTATTATTTCTATTAGAAAGCTCTACAATTTTTATTCTTATTATATTGCCTTTAAAAATTATTAAAAAAGGATAAATAGTATATAACTAATTTTGGCTTGCCTAGCAAATGAACGTTAAGCGTCTTCACGATTCCGTAGTTAGAATTTCGGATCGTGACAATTATTTTATGTTTCTCCTTCTCTTTAGTTATCTTTATTGGTCATAGTAGTCCGCCATCATCTTCAAAATAAACTCTTCTAAATATCATTCATGTTATGAGGCAATAAGGGCATGATCGCTTCTTGGTCGTAATAAACGCAAACAAGGGAAAAATTAAAGCATACAAGGTGTGTTTGGTATAATAAAAAATATTTTTCGTGAAAAATAATTTTTAAGAAAAAAAATAATAATCTTATTCATTTTCCGGTGTTTGGTACATAAATTAAGAAAATTGACTTCTCAAGAATATTCATAAATAATTTAGATATAATAAACATGAAGCTGTAAACTTTCGAACCAACAACCTTCTGAACCCACAAATTTCAAAAACTTCCGAACCGCTACACTTTCGAAATCACAAAAATTTGAACCCGTAAATTTTATAATTACTGAACTCGTAAATTTACAAACATATAAACCTCCAAACTCATAAATTTGGAACTTGTAAAATTTTGAACCTTTAAACCGAAATTAAATAAACTAAAACTAAAAAATATATTAAAAAAATATTTTTCCTGGGGGAGGGGGGCAGGGGCGGGGAAGGAGGAGGAGGGCAGTAAAACAGAAAAAACAGAAATTTGAAATTACAAAAAAAAAAAAAAAATTGTGTGGGTGGGTGGTGCAGATAAACAAAAAAACGGAAATTTAAAATTGCAAAAAAAAGGTAAAACAAATAATTTTTTTGTGGGGGGGAGGGGGGTAGAGGGTAGTAGTGTGGGCGGTAACGGAAAAACTAAAATTTAAAAAAAAAACTATTTAGAGAGAGGAGGTGGGGTGTGTTGGTGACGGTGGAGAAAATTGAGAAGGAGTTTTGGAAAATATTTTCCCTTCTCTTGATAAGGAAAAAAATTTGCCCAATTGGAGGAAAATGAGTTCATAAAGAAAATATTTTCCAGAACATTTAAGCCAACCAAATATGCAAAAATTGAAAAATATTTTCCGAAAAATATTTTCCAAAAATATTTTCCTTCGTACCAAACACACCTATAGTAACATAAAATAGACCCTTTTTTAATCAAGCATATTATAAATTTTGTACTTAGATCCTTTCAAGAACCAAACTACTTAAGAAGAATTGGTTGAAGACCCTATATTTTAAAAATTAGGACTTTGATAAAATTTGACGGGAATGAAAGAAATATAAAAATTGAAAAGGAAACTGACTTCTGCTTGTGCACATTTAGATGCACAAGAAAAACGTTCAAAATAATTCAATTTTTTTCTTAAATCGGAATGTATTTTGGGTAGATAATGTTGGAATAGATTAAGTACATCTCAAAGAGTTCTAATATCACTTTTGGGACAATTTGATGGAAATTTCAGTGGTTTGAATTCATGTGTATCTCACATGTATCAAATATGTATTTCTTGTGTATCCCCTAGATATCCATATATAGTTGTGTGCAAGATGCAAATTAGATACATGTGAGAAATTTACAAACTCGATTTTAACTATAAATTTTGACTCCAAACCAGTTGAATCAACTATAATCTTCCTCAATTTTTGTATATTGCCTCATCTATGCGTTTTTAACGAGTTTCAATTGTACCCATTGAAGAAAAAAATCATGTTTTGCCTAGTTTTCTGAATATTATATCATTGGTAACTTTTTTTGACTATTTTTGATAGCATAACTTAATTGCTAATTGTTGGTAAGTGATTCTATTTTTTACTTATATTTGTAGTTCTCTCAATAATTAACTGCAGAATCCAATAAACCTAACTAATAACAATTGCTATGGCATTTGGATTTTAAAATTCACGACATTAAGTTCTAACTTATCACGCGGGCTTTCCTTTCTGAGATGAAATTTAGTAGAATTTGAACTCCGTTTGAACTCAAATGCAACTCTGATGCCCACCATGTACATGACATATTGTAAGTTGGCCTGAGCTAGGAAGATGAGGCCCGAAAATGCACACAATCGAAATTGGAGAAACTACCCGGCTAAGCACTTTTAAAAAATATTAAAGAAAATAATATCACTTTTGTTTTATTCCATAAATAGCAGATTTTTTTTTACATAATTAGCATATTGCAAAGATTATGGGACAGTTAATTAGTCAACACACGACACAGATCATGGGATTGCCTTTTATTTTCATACTCTCTCCTCTCATCTTCTATTTTAAAAGTTACCTCATAATCATCTTATCTACACGTCTTTTTTTTTAATATTCTTTTCCTTTTGACACTGTATACGGTAGAAATCAGGATTATCTGATTTCACTATTTGATCGAGGCTGGAATATTGCATTGAAGAGTTAAGACGACGAGTTCGAAATCGAAGCCTCTTTCTAGATCGATGTTGATATCAATCGAGGCCAGAAGAGACAGACTTCGAGTAATATCGGGATAGCTTTATAACGGAAAAGACGAGATATCCGCGATTGGTCGAGGATCGTGGCGTGAATCTCGGAACAAATCACATCTATAGTGGTTAATCAGCTGTTTATATGATTTTTTTCTATAATTAGAAGTATACATTAATTAGGATTCCTCTACTATATAAAGAGGAATTTCATTCATTTGTACGGATCATTCATTACTCAATGAGAAAAATATATACAATCGTTTCTTTGTTACTATTTACTTTACTTACTGTTCATCTGAGTTGTTCATCCTTTATTGCTCTTACACTGCTACCTCGAGATCACTCCAATTCGAGGTCGAAGTTTAGCTTCTACATTGGTTTGATTTATTTTATAGTTTAATTCAGTCATTTATTTTATCGTCTATCAATTGGTATTGGACGAAATCACATATCTTTAAAACCACAATCCAAGTTTAGTTATTTTTCGAATTTTAGGATAAACAGTTTGGCGCCCACCGTGGGGCTAAGGATAATAGTGATTATTCAATACTTATTCTGATAACACACAATATTTTACGCTTGTTCTTGTCAAGTAATTTTTCTTTCAAGTTAAAAACATGTCAAACTCACAAAACGCGCCCACTCATGGTGACAATGGCCTCGGATTTCACGGGGAAAACGACAATGTAATTACACCGAGGGTCGAGGTGCCACAAGCTAATCTCGGGGGAGCATCATTTTCCAACCCAGTCGACATCAGTTCGCACATCGCTTTAAACGCGAATCTGGGTGCAGACCTCGAAGGAAGTGTACGCAGAGAAGGCTGATCTGGTGGCCAAGGTGCAGAGGGCGGAGAAGATGGAGGAGTCAGTCTCCAGGTAATATTCGAAATGCTACAGGCTCCACAAGCCGCTATTGCACATCTACAAAATCAACATAGAATTCCGAGTGGGGTTGAATTGGAAGCCACCTGCCGTACCGAGCCAGTACTAGAGAGGTCGGATAATAACAAATCGGGGACTTATCCTGCAGTAATGAAAATGCTCGAGGAGCTCACCAAACGAATTGAGTCGGGAGAGAAGAAAATTGAAGCAAATGATAAGAAAGTGGAAACTTGCAACTCCCGAGTTGATCAGATACTGGAGACACCGCCAATGTTGAAAGGGATAGATTCGAAGAAATTTGTACAAAAGTCATTTCTTCCAAGTGCGGCTCCGAAGCCCATTCCCAAAACGTTTCGTATGTTGGGCATACCTATGTATAATGGGACCACCAATCCCAACGGGCATGTCACCTCCTATACATGCGCCATCAAATGTAACGATTTGGAAGATGATGAGATTGAATCTGTTTTATTGAAGAAGTTCGAAGAGACTCTATCGAAGGGGGCAATGATTTGGTACCACAATCTACTGCCAAATTCCATTGACTCATTTTCCATGTTAGCGTATTCTTTCGTAAAGGCACATGTCGGGGCCATGAAGGTTGCGTCGAGGAAATCAGACCTTTTCAAAGTAAAAAAGAAGGATAATGAAATGCTTAGGGAGTTCGTGTCCCGGTTTCAAATGGAACGCATGGAATTGCCACCAGTCACTGATGATTGGGATGTGAGCCTTCACTAGGGGTTGATATAACGAAGTTCGATAGCATCGCATCAACTGAAGCAAAATTTGATCGAATATCCGGCGGTGACCTAGGCCAATGTACCTAATCGGTACCAATCCAAGATCAGGGTCGAGGATGACCAATTAGGAACTCCTTCCGGTTCAGTATATCCAAACAGGTCCGCAGCCAGAAATCATAGGGGCATCTATAGGGAGACTCGGCCAAACAAAGACCGATATCAGCCATACATCGCAGATCGTAGGAACGACGGTCATCACGCTCAATTGTGTCTTATAAAAAGACTAAACGGACGTTGCAAATATATTTGATTATTTAGCCCAGAGTCGAATCCCACAGGGAATTAACCTATCAATTATTGTTTTTAGACTACTCGATTCTCAATAATCAAGTTCCCAAAGATTATGAAAATCACTTTTCAGTATTTTTACTACTACAACTAGATGAAATTAAATAAACTAAAAGATAACTAATATTGAGATGTAAAAAGATGCGATAAAGGTCTAAGGTTATGGTTTCCCCCGTTGGTGAACTTCTTTCTTGGATACTTCCTATAGTTTGATTTAGTTGTCTCTATCAATCATGAACACTCCAGCTACCATAAATCTCTCTCAAGTAATTATGATAATTTACTAGACGCACTCTCTCGAGTTACGCTAGCTAGATTGCATTACAGCTCACTTTAGATTGCACCCGAGGTATCGTCATCTCTAATCCAACCTCTAAACCCTCGGTTATGACTCTCGTCTATACTCCGGGAGTGATGTTCTTCAAACAACTACCTAAATATGCATTGTCTCTCAAGTAGATACATAATAAATAGCACAGCTAATTGATGGTCATTCAATTGACTACAACAACAACGTAGTTGAACAAATATAGATTAACAACCAATCAAAACTATATTTATATCACAATAACGTCATTCCCCAACGAGTTCCACTAAAACCTTAGATTAAAACAATTAGCTACTCATAACAATAATGAAAACTACAAAAGAATTCATGACTATGATAAAAATTGCAAGAGAAAGAGATGTGGATTGATGCCCAATTGCTCTCCTTGCTTCTTGCTCTTGCTCTTTCTTATTCTAAACTTAAAACCTAGAACCTCTGCTCCTTTGGACGAATTGAACCTTTTATAGGGATTGGCCCCAAACTCCCAAAATTACCCTTCTCAGCGTATTTTTTTTTGTCAAGACTAGCGCGGGCGCGCTAGTATCGCGCTACAGCCCGCGCTAATGGGGTTTAACACTGTCCGACAGGTCACTGGACTAGCACGGGCGCGCTAGTCTCGTGCTAATGCCCACGCTAGTGGGGTTTCCTACTGTCTTGATAAATCTCCAGTCTTCAAATCACTTCGGAGTTACCCCATGGTCTGTTATTCTTCAAATTTTCCCGGATCACCGTCATAAGTCCTCAATAGCTTATTGTACTCCTGTGAAACACAAAAATCACCATTAGAGCCAATTTATCATCATTTGACTCACTTAAGACCGTGAAACCTCATTAAGTTAGAGTATAAGTATATGCTAAGCTATGTGAATTCAACCTATTACCAACACCCCATACTTAAATCATTGCTAGACCTCGAGCAATCCACTATATCCTACAAGGTTTCTTTACATCAAACACTCCCCTACGGTGTCACACCAAAAACGTTGTACAAGCACTGCACCTAGCAGTGTAACATCTATGCCTCAAGCAATGACTCTCACATTCCCTGCTATAATCTTACTTCCTCGAAATACTACGAGGAGGTAAAGACTTACCTCTTTTTCATAAATCATATGCCCTCACTTCACACAATTGAGAGTAGTTCCATAAAAGATAATAGCCAGAACAACAGGAACTTTTAATCGAAAGAATTCACTCACTCTCAAAAAAAACATTCATATGTCAGACAGACACTCCATAGGCTTGACCGTAGTGTAATACTCCACTAATTGAGTTCATTCAGTCTAAAATCAATAGGTCTTTATTTGGTTGTAATTTAGGCTAAAGGACGAGTAGGATACATTTTGGGTATAGTGACTAACCTCCCTGAGCACTTTTAATACAATTACATTAACATTCAGCCCATTTTCATGCTTGGCCCGAACTTTCACCTTGCTTTACTTCATAATTACCCTATGCCACTAATATCAAGGACTACATTTATTGATTGTCCTCTTTATTTTTTTATTTTTTTTTCTTTAAGTGGCCTTCACTTTTGCATTTTTTCATTCTATTTCCTTGATTTTCCTTACAGATCAAACCACCACCCCACACTTTGACTTTTACATATCTGCTAACAATTCAAGTGCTCGTGGGAAATACAAGGTTCAAACAAACAGGCTATTCAAACAATTGGTTATGGTTCATAATGTGGTTATCAAAGAAACAGGCTTATAAGCTCAAAGGGGTTGACTATGGGTAATCATATTCAGGTGGGTATATATTTGCGTCTGGCTTAACAAAGAAATGCCTATATCCCTTCTAAGACTAAACAAACTTCTATTTCGATTTGTACACACACGGGGCAAGTTCTAGGTACCAAATGCAAACATAGAATAGATGCAAAACACCTAACACACACATGGCACATAATTCAATCGAAATTGGTTCATCAAAACACTTCATTGAGCATTCAAGTTAGTTACAACATGCACCATTAAGGCATTCTACAAGAGTCAACAGGTGAGCCTAAGCGTCACACTCTAGGATNCGAGTTACTACATTACCTAAACAAAAAATAAATCTTTTTTTTGGTGTTTTCTTCGGACTGACCTCCCTCAAGAAAACTTCCTACAAAATCCGTCATCAGGAGGAGTCCACTAAATTTTCTGAATTTTTTTTTTCGATTGACTTGGACCCTCAAGAACCCCCGCCGAAGGGATCTGTCGTCGGGCCAAGATGACTTGATTACTATTACTAACAATCACTAAAACAGACTACACAAAAAAATAGAAAACAAAACTGCAATTCGATCAAGTTAACCAAAACAAACTAAAGCAAATAATTCATAACTTATACAACATACAATACAACAGGGAAACCATCCCCCACCCCATACTTAAAACGAGGACATGTCCTCATGGACAATTAAAAGACAGAGTAAGTTAAATGGATTTTCTTGGCAGCTCAATCTTGATCGGAGATGGTGTCTAGGTTGACATTGCAAGCACGACGCAGGGTGCGTAGCCAACCCATAATCTTCTTCTCAGACTTCTTTTGTTGGGTGGCCATCTCGTCAACTCGGGTCCCCAGTTCAGTCACTGAGGTTCTCAACCCAACCACGTCGTGCTCCAGGTGATCTAACCGCTGGCCTCGACTGGCCTTAGACGGGCCTCCAACATCCACAGCTTTCTCCTCCTCCATATGCTCAGTCTCCGCACCTCCTTGGTGATGCTCCTCCTCTGCTTCATCTTCCTCAGAGTCATGCCCCACCAATTCCTCATCGGCTGCCATTGCCTCATTTCCCGTAGTAACTCTTTCAGTATTGAAAGGGTGCACCTCAGGTACCCGTCCATCGACAGCAAAGTCGCCTGTCACCCCAGTCGTAGCGCACAATCAAGTGACAAGCGATGGGTAGAAGAACCCATACCTCTGGACCTTCATGCGGATAAACATCTCCTCATGAATTAACTGTGACACATCGAACGGCGCATCTACCATTAAGCACCAAATCATACATGCTCAAGGAATTTTCACCTCCGAAGTGTTCTTGGATGGCAATAGTCGACTATTAATCAGGTACAACCAGAATTTGGCCTCAAACTTGAGGCCCGAAAAGTGGAATTAATTTCCATACTTGTACCACTTCAATGCAATGCCCGGTCGACAGATGGTCGGGATGAACGTATCACAAGGATTCATTTTTCCGTTGTAGGTCTGGTAGGCGTCTACATAACCAGCTTCTGGTGGATGTAGCATGTACATTGTCCGTATGTGCTCTATTGAGGCATTAATCGGCCTTCTCTGCACTGTTACAACATAGTTTTCATGCTCCGGAGCGTTGGTATAAAATTCCTTGACAATCATGGCATTTTCCTCGTCAGGTTCCTCAAAGAAAACTTCCATGCGACGCTGCATCAACACTTCGAACATTCTGGGGCAATTCATCCTGATGGATTCAGAGTCCATGGCCTGCTCAGGTATAACTGTCTTATCCTCTTTTTCAGCGAATCTGTCCTGCGCCTTCGCTGAGACAAACTTGTGGCTGTTGAAAGGCCTCGAGTCTACTGATTTTCGGGGCCTTCCTCCGGTGGAGGTTCTTGCTGAACAAATTGAAGAGGCTCCTGTGGCGTGTCGCTTGCGTGGAGGCATTGTACTTACAATTAGCATAGTATTAGCTCAGTACAACAGGGTGACCCAACTATGGTTACTCAGACTTCACCACAAATTGGTCACATTATTTTCCTCTATTGGGGTCTTTTTACAAACATATGGTGGGCATAAACAACTAAAAACCCCAATCACTAAATAATGGACATGAAGCACCACCACAATAACCCAAACATACTCACAACACCCCACACTCCCTATGTCATCTATTTTCCGCACAAATAAACTACTACCCATTATGGCTACCAATAAATAAATAAATAAAAGCTACAGGTTGTGTACACAATGGAAAAGAAAAACAAAGTTACAAAAATAAATTAAAAAAATTTACAGGTGAGAAGTACATACATGTAGGGTTGAATGATAGAGATGGAGTAATGGGGGTTGAAGAATGCTTAGAGGCGGGAGTGCTTGAGAGGGGTTGCCTTCTTTGGGGGAGGAAATTTGAAGAGGAAAAGAAGAAGAAGTAGAATAAGAAGAAGAAGAAGAAGAAGAAGAAGAAGAAGGGAAAGGGTTTATGGGAGGGTGGAGTTTTATTGTGAGAAGGAAGGATAGGGTTGTGTTGGTTGGGGGGGGGGGGAGAAATTGGGTGGTTAGGAAAATTAGTACAAGAAAATAACTAAAAATTTTTTTTACCCGAAACTTACCTGTGTCGAGACGGTCTAGCGCGACCCTAGCACTAGCTTAGCGCGGGCGCGCTAGTCCAGGGGTTGAGGGGCAGTGAGAAACCCCACTAGCGCAACCTCTAGCGCATGATTAGCGCGACCTCTAGCGTGCGATTAGCACGGCCGCGCTAGTGGCTATATTCGTGAGGCAGTGTAAAAATGACTAGCGCGCTAGTCCAGGCGTCAGCAGAACTTTTCTTTTGTTTTCCCCTTTCTTGTGGTTCTGTGTTCACCTTTTTTCTCGCACACCTGCATATGTTAGTAATTTATACAATAACACTATATGTATTGGGTTGCCTCCCAACCAGCACTTTATTTAATGTCGCGGCACGACGAGTACAACAATCAATGGGTTGCCTCCCATGAAGCGCCTGATTTACCGTCGCGGCACGACACAGAATGAGCGCAATTATGGTTCGCTTGGCCTCTGAGGTTCAAGAAGATGCACCACATCCAGCTCACTGGTTTCATTCATTCCCACATACATTTTCAATCTTTTTCCATTGACCTTGAAGGCGTTAGACCCATCATCAGTAGCAATTTCCACGGCACCAGAAGGGAACACGTTGACCACTTTGAATGTTCCAGACCATCGGGACTTGAGCTTACCCGGAAACAATCTCAATCTTGAATTGTAAAGCAATACTTTGTCTCCGGGTTTGAAATTTTGGTCCACAATGTTTTTGTCGTGTAACCTCTTCATTCTTTCTTTATATATCATTGTGCTTTCAAATTCTTGACATCTGAACTCTACCAACTCATGCAACTCTATGACTCAATTTTCTCACGCAGTATCGAGATCCATGTTCAACTGCTTCAATGCCCACCACGCTCGATGTTCTAGATCCACAAGCAGGTGACAGGCCTTACCAAATACCAACTTGTATGGAGACATACCAATTGGTGTTTTAAATGCAGTCCTATAGGCCCAGAGTGCGTCATCAAGCTTCTTCGCCCAATAGTTCTTGTGGCGTTTACTATTTTAGTCAGTACACTCTTTATTTCACGGTTTGATACCTCAACTTTCCCGCTCGTCTGAGGGTGATAGGGGGTTGCCACCTTGTGGCACACATCATATTTGGCCAGCAGCTTCTCAAAGACACGATTGCAGAAGTGAGTGCCTCCGTTGCTAATAATAGCCCTTGGGGTTCCAAAACGGGTGAATATATTTTTCTTTAAGAACCCCACCACCACTCGTGCATCATTGGTGGGGAACGCTGCAGCTTCTACCCATTTGGAAATGTAGTCTACAACAAAAAGTATGTACTTATTGTCGTAGGAGCTGACAAAGGGACCCATGAAATCTATCCCCCATACATCAAACACTTCTACTTCTTGTATTGGATTCATGGGCATCTCATGACGACGTGATATGTTCCCCGTCCTTTGACATTCATTACAGCCCTTCACCCATTGATGAGCATCTTTGAACACAGTAGGCCAGTAAAACCCGGCCTCTAACACCTTAGTTGCTGTCCGAACTCCTCCGAAATGTCCTCCATATGGAGTTGCGTGACAAGCCTGCAAAATAGAAAATTGTTCTATCTCGGGGACGCACCTCTAGATCATGTTATCAATGCAAATTTTAAAAAAATGAGGTTCATCCCAATAGTAATTTCGGCAATCACGATAAAATATTTTCTTTTGAACAGAAGAGAGTTCATAAGGTTCAATACTACTGGCCAGGTAGTTTGCAATATCTGCATACCATGGCACATCTTCTACGCTCATGGCGAGTAGCTGCTCGTCTGGAAAGGTTTCCAGAATATCCTCCGATTCAATTGCATTCTCAGTACCTTCAAGACGTGACAAGTGGTCAGCGACTTGGTTCTCCATGCACTTGCGGTCACAAATCTCCAAGTCAAATTCCTGAAGAAGCAGCACCCAACGAATTAGGCGCGACTTAGACTCTTTTTTCTCAACCAAGTATCTGATGGTTGCATGATCAGTGTACACCACAACCCTCGACCCAATCAGGTAGGACCTGAACTTGTCAAAAGCAAACACTACTGCCAGCATTTCCTTTTCTGTCACCGTGTAGTTCAGCTGAGCTCCACTCAAAGTCCTACTTGCGTAGTAAATTGGCTGCATTATTCTATCTTTGCGCTGACCCAACACGCTCCCACTGCTTAGTCACTGGCATCGCATATAAGTTCAAACGGTTGCTCCCAGTCAGGTGCAACGATGATTGGTGCCGTGAATAACCACTTTTTAATCTCCTCAAACGCTACCCTACAATCATTAGAAAACACAAAGGGGCTATCTTTTTCAAGCAACTTACAGAGGGGGTTGGCGATCTTGGAGAAGTCTTTGATGAATAGCCGGTAGAACCCGGCATGCCCAAGGAAGCTACGTATAGCTCTGTCTGATGTGGGAGGTGGAAGCTTTTCAATCACATCTACCTTAGCTTTGTCCACCTCAATCCTTACTTGACACCAAGTGCCCTAAGACGATCCCTTCTTGTACCATGAAATGACATTTCTCCCAATTAAGCACAAGATTCGTCTCGATGCACCTCTTTAGGACACGGGTTAAATTTTTTAGGCACTCATCGAATAAATTTCCCACTACTGAGAAATCATCCATGAATACCTCCATGATATCTTCCACCATGTGTGTGAATATGGCCATCATGCACCGTTGGAATGTGGCAGGTGCATTGCAGAGGCCAAATGGCATCCTCCTTAAGGCAAACACCCCGTAGGGGCATGTGAAGGAGGTCTTTTCCCTGTCTTCTGGGGCAATTGAAATCTGGTTGTATCCCGAGTACCTGTCCAGGAAACAAAAGTGAGACCTCCCTGTAAGCATGTTGAGCATCTGATCAATGAAGGGAAGTGGTCTTTTCGGGTGGCGAGATTCAGCTTTCTGTTATCCATGCATATTCTCCAGCCCGTGACGGTTCTTATAGATATCAACTCATTTTTATCATTCTCGACAACCGTCATGCCACCCTTTTTTGGAACACATTACACTGGGCTAACCCGGCTGCTGTCAGAGATGGGAAAAATGATTCCCGCATCTAACCACTTGATGATTTCCTTCTTCACCACTTCCTTCATATTTGGGTTCAAGCGCCTTTGGTGTTCCTTGGAAGGTCTGTGTCCCTCTTCTAGGAGAATCTTGTGCATGCAATATGTCGGGATGATCCCTTTGATATCTGCCATGGTCCATCCAATGGTAGTCTTGCACTCTGAAAGTACCTGTAACAACTGATTTTCCTGCACATCTAACAAACTGGATGAGATAATAACAGGTAGCGTCGTATTGGGGCCTAGAAATGCGTACCTGAGATGGGTTGGCAATGGTTTCAACTCTAGTTTGGGAGGTTCTTCCACAGAGGGTTTGGTTGGTGGGTTCTCTCTTTTCTCTAAGTGCAATGGTTCATACTCAAGAGCCCTCGGGCATACTCCTTTACCTTTAAGTGCTAACACCTACTCTGCCAATTCCTCCCCATTTACCGCATCTAAGTTCATTAAGCATGCAGCAAAGGGGTCCTCAGTAGTTAAGGCTGCATCATCTTCCTCAACTATCACATCCAGAGCATCAATTAGAGAGCAGTTGGCGAACTCTTGGTCGCCTCATGGATTTCTGCACGTTGAATGTGATTTCTTCATCATTAAGCCTCATCTTGAGCTCCCCAGTCTCACAATCAATGAGAGCTCTGCCTGTGGCCAAAAATGGCCTTCCCAAGATTATGAGAATTTCTTCATCCACTCGACAGTCTGGTATCACAAATTCAGCAGGGAACACAAACTTCCCCACTTGCACCAAAACATCATCCAGAATACCCGACATTGTCTTCACCGTCCTATCAGCTAGTTGCAGCAACATGGAAGTTGGTCTAGCTCTACCAATACCCAGTCTCTTATAAATAGCCAGGGGAATTAGATTAATGATGGCCCCCAAATCACACAGTGCTTTGGCAAAAGTCAAATTGCCAATGGTGCAGGGAATTGTAAAACTCCTTGGATCAGACAACTTCTCTGCTATTGGTCATGTTACCACAACATTGCAAGTGTGAGTCAAAGTCACTGTCGCTAAGTCTTGGAAATCAAACTTCCGGGACATCAAATCCTTCATCATCTTCGCATACCCCGGCATCTCTTTCAGAGCATCAATTAGAGGAATGTTTACCTGTATCTGCTTCAGTATATCCAAGAACTTTTTGTACTGTTCATCCTTTTGGTATTTGGCCAGCCTTTGAGGGAAAGGGGATGGCGGTCTCTTCTCCCCATTGATTTGGGATTTTTCTTTCTCAACTCCCACTTCAACTACTGTCTCTGGGGATATTTACGCTTCTTTTTCAGACTCACTCTTCCCACTAAGTTCTCCTTCAGCAGTTTGTAATGTTACCTTGGTCAGGTTTGTGGAATCATCAAGTTCGATTGGCACTGGTACTAGTGTCTCTGCCTGCCTGCTTTTACGAACCAATTCCTGTTCCAAGTCTAAGTCCCTGCCATTGCGGAGACTCACTGCCATCATTTGCCTCGGACCATGGTCCTTAGGATTCACCTGAGTATCTACAGGTAAAGTTCCAAGAGCACGATTGTTCACTGCCATAGATATCTGGCCCAACTGCACTTCAATATTTTTAATAGTTGCATCGTGTACATCTACTCTCTCACTCATTTTGTCCGTTGACCCAATCACCTGTTGCATCATCGCTTCAAGCCTGGAAAACCCATCTTCTTGCCTTCCCCCATGTTGTTACTGAGGAGGGTGGTATGCTTGTTGCTGATTCTGATTGTTATAACCTTGTGGCCTCTGATAATGTCCTACATTACCTTTCGGTCTCATGGCACCCATGTTTCAATTGTTTTGCTACTGGTGAGGTGGTCTATACGGTTGAACTTGCTTACCCAAATTCTGCCCCCCCCCCCCCNACCTACTGCTTTTTCCCTGATTCCTCCACCTTCTTAGTTAGTATGATCATCTGTGTTATCAAGGTGGTCACATTCTCCGCACTAGTATTGGATGGATCGAAGGGAACTGAGTGAACTACAGCAGTAATGGGCGCATTCCTGGTTGTCCACCCTGAATTCTGCACCATTTTATCAAGTAGGATCTGACTTTCTCTCCATGTTTTGCTCAAGAATGCTCCACCAGCTAAAGCATATACATTTGCCTTTACAGTAAACTGGCTTCTGTCTGAAGCTCAAGATTTCATCAATTTGTTGAGTTGTCTTGTTGGGTGGATGAAATTTGTTCACGAACTGCTTAACTAACTCCTCCTATGTGGTAATGGAATTGACGGGGAGCGAGCTTAGCTAATTATGGGTTGCTCCTATCACAGAGAATGGAAACAACAACAGTTTTATCGCTTCCTGAGTGACGTTTGGCTGCCTCTGCGTTTTGCATATCGACAGGAAATTCTTCAAATGTTGTTGGGGGTCCTCGATGTATGACCCTGAAAATAGTCCCTTGTTCTGCAACAAGTGCAACATATTATTTGTAATCTGGAAGGACTTAGGCTGTATTTGAGGGACTAATATCGCAGTGGCCAAATTCTCTGTCATGGGTTGTGCCCAGTCATATAAAGGAGCCTCTGCCCCTATCTGCGCATTTGGGTCTACCACATCATCCCCATTGTTGTTCCTGTTGTTTGGATCTTCCATGTCGGGTTCAAGTTGTTCAATTGATGGTTGTTGTTTGCTTTTTCTGGTTGGCCCGATTTAAGGCCTTGAAAACTTTCTTGGGGTCCGATAAGGCTTCGAGTACTTTACCAGTTCTCGATGAGTTTCTAGGCATGCATCGATACAATCAAGTTAGCAAACGTTAAAATTTCAATGTATAGACGAAAATTGAAGAAAATTGACTATTCTTAAGAATTTTGTGTTTTTTCCAACTCTAATTGATAACACCGCTAATTCCCCGACAGCGACGCCAAAATTTGATCACGCTCAATTGTGTCTTATAAAAAGCGGGCATTGCAAATATATCTGAGTATTTAGCCCAGAGTCGAATCCCATAGGGAATTAACCTATCAATTATTGTTGTTAGACTACTCGATTCTCAATAATCAAGTTCCAAAAGATTATGAATATCCCTTTTCAGTATTTTTACTACTACAACTAGATGAAATTAGATAAACTAAAAGATAACTAATATTGAGATGTAAACAGATGCGATAAAGGTCTAAGGTTATGGTTTCCTCCGTTGGTGAACTTCTTTCTTGGATACTTCCTATAGTTTGATTTAGTTGTCTATCAATCATGACCACTCCAGCTGCCATAAATCCCTCTCAAGTAATTATGATAATTTATTAGACGCACTCTCTCAAGTTACGCTAGCTAGATTGCATTACAGCTCACTTTAGATTGCACCCGAGGTATCGTTATCTCTAATCCAACCTCTAAACCCTCGGTTATTACTCTCGTCTATACTCCGGGAGTGATGTTGTTCAAACAACTACATAAATATGCACTCTCTCTCAAGTAGATACATAATAAATAGGCACAGCTAATTGATGGCCATTTAATTAACTACAACAAGAACGTAGTTGAACAAAAAGAGATTAACAACCAATTAAAACTATATTTATATCACAATAACGTCATTACCCAACGGGTTCCACCAAAACCTTAGATTAAAACAATTATCTACTTATAACAATAATGAAAACTACAAAAGAATTCATGACTATGATAAAAATTGCAAGAGAAAGAGATGTGGATTGATGCCCAATTGCTCTCCTTGCTTTTTTCCCTTGCTTTTTCTTATTCTAAACATAAAACCTAGACCCTCTGCTCCTTTGGATGAATTGAACATTTTATAGGTTAATTGGATTGGCCCCAAACTCCAAAAATTACCCTTCTCAGCGTATTTTTTTCGTCAGGACTAGCGCGGATGCGCTAGTCTCGCGCTACAGCCCGCGCTAATGGGGTTTAACACTGCCCAGCAGGTCACTGGACTAGCGGGGGCGCGCTAGTCTCGCGCTAATGCCCGCACTAGTGGGGTTTCCTACTATCTTGACAAATCTCCAACCTTTAAATCACTTTGGAGTTACCCCATGGTCTGTTATTCTTCAAATTCGCCCCAGATCACTGTCATAAGTCCTCAATAGCTTATTGTACTCCTGTGAAACACAAAAATCACCATTAGAGCCAATTTATCATCATTTAACTCACTTAAGACCGTGAAACCTCATTAAGTTAGAGTATAAGTATATGCTAAACTATGTGAATTCGGCCTATTATCAGGCGGCCCAGGACACAACTCTACCCGAAATGATCGAAGAAGTGACCGAGGACAGAGTTCCCGGGGACTCATGAGCAAAAGTGGTTTTGATAATCATGTCGATCCCATAGAGGCACCTCAATTTTCGGAGTATAACTTTAGTGTCGACGCATTGGGTATTGCATCAACAATTGGAAGAATCAGAGATACCAGATGGCCCAGGCCCATACAGACTGACCCTTCCCAAAGAAACCCCAATCTGATGTGTAAGTATCACGGTACACAAGGCCTTAGAACCGAGGATTGTAGGCAATTAGGAGAGGAGGTAGCCCGTCTATTCAATGAGGGTCACCTTCGAGAGTTCTTAAGTGATAGAGCCAAGAATCATTTTAGATAAAGGGACGCCAACAGGAAAAATGACCTGGAAGAGCCACAAGGGCACGTGTTTAAACGCACGAAGCTATTGATTACTAGGGAAAAATGGGCTCGAGATTATGTGCCAGAAGGCACCGTATCATTCAACGACGAAGAAGAAGAAGGAATTTTTCAACCTCACAACGACGCTCTAGTAATTTCTATCTTTATGAATAAAGTTCAAGTTAAGCGTGTTTTAGTGGATCCAAGTAGCTCGACAAATATCATCCGATCGAGGGTCGTGGAGTAGCTCGGCCTGCAAGACCAAATCATGTCCGCAGCTCGGGTCCTGAACGATTTCAACATGGCTAACGAATCGACTAAAAGAGAGATCATTTTACCGGTAAACGTGGCCAGAACTATTCAAGAAACCAAGTTCCATGTAATCGAGGGCAACATGAGATACAACTCCCTATTCGGGAGGCCCTGGATTCATAATATGAGGGCAGTCCCTTCAACTCTCCACCAAATGATGAAATTCCCTACACCAGACGGGGTGAAAACAGTATACGGGGAGCAGCATGCTGTAAAGGAAATGTTCGCGGTCGATGAGGTGATACCGATATCGGCACTTACAGGATCGGACATCAAAGGAAAACAAGAAACAAAATAGCAATCACAGACACCATCCTCGACTGAATCGGAGAAGCAGGAAATGGAGGAAGAAGAAGACGACGATTATTGGACCCCTCGAACCTTCGTCATTCCTGAAGATTCCGACGCCATCAAATCAATAGTCGAAGAGCTGGAACAGGTTATATTGATCGAGTACCTGCCTGAATGAAAGGTATACCTGGTTTCGGGGTTAACCCCCGAACTCAGGAAGAAACTCATTAAATTTTTTGTTGATAACATGTATTGTTTTTCTTGGTCCCACTTAAATATTATAGGGATCCCAACAGAGATAACAACACATCGATTGAGTCTGGACCCGAAGTTCAGACCGGTGAAATAAAAGAGAAGGCCCCAGTCCGAGGTAAAGCACACACTCATCAAGGACGAGGTAACTAAACTTCTCAAAATAGGATCCATTCGGGAAGTAAAATATCCCGAATGTCTAGAAAATGTAGTCGTAGTCCCTAAAAAGGGAACAAACTTCGGATGTGTGTAAATTATAAGGATTTAAACAAGGCATGCCCCAAAGACTCTTTTCCTTTGCCTAACATCGATCGTATGATCAACGCCACGGCCGGCCACGAGATCCTTAGTTTTCTCGACGTCTATTTTGGGTACAACTAAACTCAAATGAACCCAGAAGATCGGGAAAAGACTTCATTCATCACTAAGTACGACACATATTGCTATAACGTAATGCCCTTCGGGCTAAAAAAAGCAGGTGCTACCTACCAACACCTAGTAAATAAAATGTTCGAAGAACAAATAGGTAAGTCAATAGAAGTATATATTGATGATATGATAGTTAAGTCCATGTGCAGAGAGGACCATTTGACACATTTGCAGGAAACGTTCAAGATACTGAGGAAATACAACATGAAGCTCAACCCCGAGAAATGTGCTTTTGGAGTTGGTTCGGGAAAATTCCTCGACTTCATGGTGTCAAATTGGGGGATCGAGATCAACCCCGATAAAATCAAGGCTATCGACGACATCACATAGTCGTCGATAGCTTTAAAGTCGTGCAAAGGCTGACATGGCGGATAGCTGCTTTTGGTCGATTAATTTTGAGATCATCAGATTGGAGCCATAGGTTCTTCTCACTACTCAAAAAGAAGAACAAATTCGCCTGGACCCCAGAGTGCCAGCAGGCGTTAGAAGAATTAAAACGATATCTCTCGAGCCCACTGTTGCTTCATAATCCAAAGACAGATGAAAAACTCTACTTGTACTTAGCAGTCTCGGAAATCGCGGTAAGTGGAGTCCTAGTTCGAGAAGAGCAAGGTACGCAATTTCCTATTTATTACGTAAGTCAAACTCTACGAGAAGCAGAAACTAGATATCCACACTTAGAAATATTGGCACTTGCTCTAATAAGAGCCTCTAGGAAGCTAAAACCTTATTTTCAATGTCACCTAATATGTGTATTAACCACTTACCCACTTCATAATGTTTTACATAAGCCCGAACTATCGGGACGATTGGCCAAATAGGTTGTCGAACTCAATGGGAACGATATTGAATATCAACCCCGAACTTCCATCAAGTCTTAAATTTTGGCAAACTTCGTGGCCGACTTCATGCCAACCCTCGTACCCGAAGTTGAAAAGGAACTTTATTGAAATCAGGTACATCATCGGGGGTGTTGACCCTTTTTATAGAAGACGCTTCGAATGTGAAGGGTTCCGGTCTAGGCATCATTTTGAAGCCGCCCACGGGCAATATTATTAGGCAATCCATCAAAAATTCTAAGTTGACTAACAATGAGGCCGAGTACAAGACCATGATTGCAGGTCTCGAACTAGCTAAAAGCTTGGGAGCGGAAGTCATTGAAGCCAAGAGCCCTGCTGGTAGTAAACCAAGTAAACAGAACCTTCGAGGTTCGAGAGGATAAAATGCAAAGGTATTTGGATAAGCTACAAGTGACATTGCATCGTTTTAAAAAATGGACTTTACATCATGTACCTCGAGAACAGAATAGTGAAGTCGATGCCCTTGCAGTTCTGGGATCCTCAGTAGAGGAAGACGAAATCAGCTCGGGGACTGTCGTTCAACTCTCAAAGTTAGTAATCAAAGAAGGTCACATTGAGATAAACTCCACAAGCCTAACCTGGGATTGGAGGAATAAATATATTGAGTATTTGAAAAATGGAAGGCTCCCATCAGACCCTAAAAAAATGAGGGCTCTACGAACAAAAGTTGCTCGATTCACATTGGCTGAGGATGGAACATTGTACAGGAGGACATTTGACGGACAGTTAGCAGTATGCTTGGGACTAGGGGATACTGATTATGTCTTATGAGAAGTTCACTAAGGCACTTGTGGAAACCACTCCGGTGCCGAATCACTAGTTCGCAAAATCATCAGAGCAGGATACTATTGGGATAGTATGGAGAAGGACACTAAAGAATTCGTTTGAAAATGTGATAAATGTCAAAGGTATGCACCAATGATCTACCAGCCGGGAAAACAACTTCATCCAGTCTTGTCCCCATGGCCATTTATGAAATGGGGGATGGATATCGTCGGCCCTCTTCCATCGGCCCCAAGTAAAGCTAAATTCATTTTATTTATGACTGACTATTTCTCTAAATGGGTTGAAGCACATGCCTTCGAGAAAGATAGAGAAAAAAAAGTTATAGACTTCATTTGGGATCACATCATATGCCGATTCGGGATACCTACCAAAATTGCATGCGACAACGAAAAGCAATTCATCGGCAGCAAGGTAACAAAGTTTCTCGAAGAGCAAAAAATAAAAAGGATCTTATTGACACTGTATCATCCAAGCGGAAACGGGCAGGCCGAATCGATGAACAAGACCACCATTCAGAATCTGAAGAAAAGGTTGAACGACGCCAAGGGAAAATGGAGAGAAATTCTACCCGAAGTCCTTTGGGCATATCGAACGGCGTCGAAGTCCAGTACGGGGGAAACACCATTCTCCTTAGTATATGGCTCTGAAGCCTTGATTCCAGTCGAAGTTGGGGAACCCAATGCCAGATTTCGATACACAACGGAAGAATCAAATCACGAGGCTATCAATACTAGCCTCGAACTGTTAGATGAAAAACGAAAAGCCACCCTCATTCAAATGACCGCACAAAAACAATGCATCGAAAGATATTATAATCGAAGAACCAATCTTCACCACTTTAGAATCGGGGATTTGGTTCTGAGAAAATTCACCCTCAACACTCGAGACCCTAATGAAGGAAAACTCTGCTCGAATTGGGAAGGACCATATCAAGTCCTCAATATCATCGGAAAGGTATCCTACAAGCTAGGCACGATAAACGACGAGCAACAACTAAATAACTGGAACATCTCACTCGTCAAGCGATATTATAGTTAAGGTGTGGCCTTCTCCTTTTTCATTTGCATTTTACACTAACTTATTTTCAGGTGTTCGAGCGAAGGTATCGAAGTCCTCATCAAGCATAAAAATGTTAAGACCTTATAGCACGCGTTGCACTCTTTTTCCCTTCCACTGATTTTTATCCCAAATGAGTTTTTCCGGCAAGGTTTTTAACGAGGCAACCATTGTTCATGCTGACTTAGAGTATCCGAGGTCTCTTTACAATCAATCTCGAATACTGGGGGCATCACCCTCGGATTTTGTACTTTCAAGAAAAATACATCGTGTCAAAGGGGTCTCGATAGGAAAACTTTGTAATGGGACAAATGGTCGAATGAACCATGTCTATATAGATTAGTCGAGCCCTAACTGCAAAACATGTACGCGTGTATGAACTATTCAAATAAGTACTTTTCCTTACCATATATCTTGTGCCTTAATGAAAATGTGTACTTTACAAGCTTCATACTTATGATCTCTTGTGAAAACTATCTCAAGGGCCAACTACAATTACACCTCGAATGATCATCCCCATACTGGGGGACTGCCATAAAAAATCGACATGTTCAAACTATCTAACTTCGAAACTGTAAGACCTCAAAGAGGCAACCCTCGATTTATAGGCCAAGTCCACCATTCTTGGGGGACTAACACTTTGGACAAGTTCGAAGTGTTATCGAGAAAATAATCTAAAGAGGCATACCCAAAGGCTACGGCCAAACTAGTGCGGGTTGGAGACGTCTGAATCCCACAATAAAAATGAGCCTTCGAATTCTTTAAAAAACTAGTTAAAAGGTGCTACCCTCGGCAAAATAATCAAAGGGCTTCGATAATATCATCCCTCAAAAAACCTTAAGGGGTATCAAATTTATGCTAAGGCATAAAAGTAAAGGGGTTTTGACAATATTAAACCCTCAAAAAACCCAATGGGTAAAAAATTCATGCCAACGCATAACAAAATTCTTATAAAGTCTTTAAGCCGAAAAGGGAAAAAAAGCTATTCTTTTAAGACCATATCGGCCCAATTTAAAGAACCTAAGGGCCATCACATCTTAGAGTTCGAGAATGCGTTCTCACTCAATTCGAACCTAAGGGTTTCACTACTTCGAGCTCGAGTAAAAACTCACTCGACTACAGTTCGAGAATCTGTTCTCACTCAATGCAAACCTAAAGATTCTATTACTTTGAGTTAACTCAATGTGAACCTAAGGGTTCTATTACTTCGAGTTCGAGTTTTATTCGAACTCGACTATGAAAGCAGTATTAGTATGACTTCGATCAAATTTCCCAAATCTGAAGTCTTGAACAAATTATAAAATATGCTAAAATTTCACAAGGCACAAAGCAGGTTTGAAGTTATCACAAGACAAAAATTGAGAAAGAATTCAAAAGGGAAATATCTTTATATATATATATATATATATATATATATACACTTGAACAAAAGTATGTACAAAAGACTAACAAAGGTCTTACACAAAAAAGAGGAAAAAAGTACAAATCCCTAGCTATGCTCGGGGGAAACTTCTTCCTCGGGGGAAGCTTCCTCCTCGGGCCCCTCACCTTTATCAGACCAGTTCTTGTTTCCTTCATCGTCATCTTCATCATCGGAGGAGCCTAATAGCCTGGTATCAGCTTCGAGCATCTTTGCTTGATCTATATCCTCAGAAAGGTCGAATCCTCGGGCGTGAATCTCCTAGAGGGTCTCTCTCAGAGATTGGCACTTAGCCAGCTCAGAAGTCCATTGAGCTCGATCGGTAGCCTCCCTTAGCTGAGTTTGAGCAGCTTCGACATCAACCACGTATATAGCTACTGACTTGTCAGCCTGGGCCGTGCCTTTTCGGCCTCAGTTTGGGCCTTAAAAAGTTCAGCCTTGAGTTCCTCGATCCTCTTGACCTGGACCGAACACTTCTCCCTAGCACTCCGAAGTTGGACTTCGGCCGATGAAATTTGAGCCAAGGCAGCCTCTTTCTTCGTAGCAAAGCGGTCCATACCCTCATTCCACCTATGGAAGTCAGCTTTAACTTGATCGACCTCCCCCCGGAATAGTTCGGCCTTCTCAATGTTTGCTACAACTCAGACATCGAAACATTAGCCTCCACCCTTGGATCGAGCCCGTATTTTTTCAAAAGAATAGTTACCTGCTCGTTCAGCTCAGTTTCCTCCTTACGGGCCTTGGACAAGTCAGCTCGAAAGTCCCTGAGCTCCTCATCCTTCTACCCACAGCGGAGCTTGAGAGCATTTCTCTCCTCCGAAAGCTTTTGAAGATCGGCCTCACACTGGCTTAAGTCAGCCCAAGACTGGGAGAAGGTCTATATGAGAAAATATGGAAGTTAGATAGAAGGAAGGAAAAGTAAAAGAAAATTACCATAACAATTAACACTTACTCGAGATAGAAGGCGTTGGGCCTCTTCGAAGAGGGTAGACGCATCATTGAGGTCAGCGACGTCATCGACCCCGGTAAAACAATCTTGAAAGGGATCATCTTAACTGGGGACCCCCTATGCCGGGGGTCCTTATAGACCGAGCTTCCCTTATGGTCTCCTCGGAGAAAGCCGGTAGAGAAGACGAGTGAAATACTATCACTGCCCCAAGCTAGTCGCTCAGGGCGCTCTATTCAGCTATGGGTGTTTTAGAACCGGCCCCCTCTGGTATGTTTTTTTGGGTGAGTGATGATCTCGACCTCGGGTGATTTGGGGGCTTTGCCCGAATCTTTCTTCGGAACCTCCTCATCACGAGGCAGGGTCTCGGCAGCCACCGCCGGCTTAGGGGACTTGGCGGTCTCGGCGGTCTTTCTTACTCAAATCACTAGCGCCGAGTCATCACCTTCATCCTGCTCCTCGTTTTCTTCTTCTTCTTCTACTTCTTCCCTCAACCTTCAATACGAATCTACAGTAAGAGGAATATTTTTCCTCCTAGTTCTTCGAGTTGGAGCATTTTTGGGCTTGGGGTCCTCGGATGCCGAGACCCCCTTTCTCTTATTATCTTTCCCTAGTTTCGGAACTGGGGACTTAGCCTCTTCCTCGCTGCTCGGAGGCCTTAAGACTGCGTCCTTGTTCAGGCCTGCATAAAAAGAAATTGAAGAAAAAGAAATGTGATCGACACCTCAGAATTAAGGAGAGAGGAACTCACCATGATTATTTGCCTCCCATTTGCCCTTTTCCAAGTCACGCCAACAGCGCTCAGCATAAGAGAAAGTCGAGGCCAGCTTCCGGGTGCAGTTTTCAAGGTTAAAAACTGCTCGAGGCATCCAAGAAGTCGTTGCACAACAAAGTAAGATGTTAAGTGGAGCCAAAAAATAGAAACATGGAAACTAACAAGTAAAGTGCTACTTACATTTCGGGTTCCATTTCTCGGAAAATGACATTTTTTCCTTCGGGATGAGGTCACAAGTCCTCACTCAAACAAACCGACTCATCCACGCTCGGTCCTTGTCCTCGTCGATACTTGAGAACAACGCCTTAGTCGCTCGACGTTGCAGTTTGATCAACCCTCGAAAGATTCAGGGGCGATATAACCTGATGAGGTGGTCGAGGGTGAACGGCAGCCCCTCCATTTTGCTGGAGAAGAAACGGAGCATGATCACGATGCACCAGAAATAAGGGTGAACTTGGCCAAGGGTCACTTGGTATCTTTTGCAAAAGTCTATAATAACAGGGTCGAGGGAACCCAACGTGAAAGGGCAAGTGTAAAAATTTAGAAACCCTTCCACATGGGTAGTAATGCTTTCATCGGGAGAAGGGATCTCTACAACTTTATCCCCCCCAGTTGCAATCACTTTTAACGTCCTCAGGATATCCCACTATTATCGAGCAGATATATCTCGATAAGTTCTCACATCGACAAGGGACCGATGGAGGGTTCTCGACTTTGAAATCGGACTTTAGAACACACGGACCGAGAACATACTCACCAGGGAGCGGTTCCGCTGGCGTTTTATCACCGGTCGGTCGTTAAAAAGAAGAGGAAGCCTTTTCCTATGTGGAACGGTTTTGGAAGTGTTCGCCATTATACGAGTAGAAGAAAGAGGAAAGTGTTGAGTTCTGGTGGTTTGAAACTAACAGAGATGGCTTAAGGAGTGATGAAAGAGAAGAGATTGAGAGAGTTAAAGACTTGGAAGAATTAGTAAAGATGAAAGTAAAAGTTTGATTCAACAAAAGAATCCATATTTATAGATTTACGATGACAGTTCGACGGTGCTAGTGGCCGATCACCCACTGACGCACATTAATGGTTTGGGAAAATATACCGACGGGACGTTTCGGTCACTTCCATTGCTTATGTCATGAGGATGACATAACTATTTACCTAGGTCATAAGAAAATTGACGCTAAAAACGTTTCTTATCATTATATTCTAAGAAATGAGGGGACTATCTGTATACGGTAGAAATCGGGGTTACTAAATTTCACTATTTTTGATCGAGGCTGGAATGTTGCATTGAAGAGCTGAGACGACGAGTTTGAAATCGAAGCCTCTTTCTAGATCGAGGTTGAGATCAATAGAGGCCAGAAGACACAGACTTCGAGTAATATCATGATAGCTTTATAACAGGAAAAGGCGAGATATCCGCGATTGGTCGAGGATCGTGGCGTGAGTCTCGGAACGGATCAAATCTATAGTAGTTAATCAGCTGTTTATATGATCTCCTTCTGTAATTAGAAGTATACCTTAATTAGGATTCATCTCCTAAATAAAGAGGAATTTCATTCATTTGTACGGATCATTCATTACTCACTGAGAAAAATATATACAATTATTTATTTCTTACTATGTACTTTACTTACTGTTCAACTGAGTTGTTCATCCTTTATTGCTCTTACACTACCATCTCGAGATCACTCCAATTCGAGGTCAAACTTTAGCTTATACATTGGTTTGATTTATTTTATAGTTTAATTCAGTCATTTATTTTCTCGTCTATCAATTGGAATTTGATGAATCAGATATCCTTAAAATCACGATACAAGTTTAATTGTTATCCGAATTTAGGGTAAACAGACACCATATTCCGATCAAAGCTTTGCATTGAACATAAAACTGCTCTTCGGTCTACAAAGATTTTTAACCAGCAAAAAACTCCTCACTGGCCACCACTTCAAAAATATCTCTTACCAACTTTAAATTTTTAATTTATTTAGAAATTCAAATATACATGATATATTTCAAGGTATATTATTATTTTGATGAGACTATACTATATCGTTATACATGATTTATAATGTGTTGAAACCACATGCAAAAAATACTGATGTATTTTATATTTTTCAAAACATACATGTTTATACTACATAAATAACATATATATACTTAAGGTATTTTATTATCCTACATTAAATCTCGATTCGCATCATTATGTTCGATAAAAGGAATGAGGGAAGCTCCAATGGGCTCTTGCCCTCTCTCCATAAAGGAAGAAGAAGGCAAGACTAAGTCATTTAGTAGTTTTTCGATCGATATTTGCGGAGTTGATTATCCCTCTCGAAAACAAAGATTTGAAGTGGTCTATAATTTATTGAGTATAAATACTCAGGAGCACAGGGGGCAAGAATGGGGTAGGTATTTTAGTAGACGGGGACCTCAGGGAGCTCGTGGTTGAGGTTAGGAGGGTAAATGATAGGTTGATGAGTATTAAGTTGGTAGTTGGTGGGTTTACTGTAAACGTGATTAGTGCATACGATCCTCAGGTAGGCTTGAACCAAGAGGTCAAGAAGCAATTTTGGGATGATTTGGAAGAGATGGTGCGTAGTATCCCGCACACAAGGAAGTTGTTCATTGGTGGAGATTTCAATGGTCATATTGGGGTTTGTTCTAGGGGTTATGATGATGTGCATGGCGGGTACGGTTTTGGGGATAGGAATGATGGAGGTAATTCACTGTTGGAGTTTGCTAGAGCTTTTGATTTGGTTGTAGCTAACTCGAGTTTCCTGAAGAGGGAAGATCACCTGGTTACTTTCCGAAATTCAATGGGCAAGACTCAGATTGATTACCTTATACCCAGGAAATGCGATAAAGGTCTTTGCAAGGACTGAAAGGTCATCCCGAGTGAGCACCTCATGACTCTGCTAGGCTCCTAGTTATGGACCTGGAGATCAAAAGGAGTAGAAGGAAGAGGGCGGGGTGCAGGCAACCTAAGATAAAGTGGGGTAACTCTACCAAGGACAAAGCTCAGGAGTTAGGGGAGAAGTTGTTGGCTATGAGGGCCTGGATGAGTATGGGGGACGCGTCTAGTATGTGGTCCATGACTGCGGATTGCATTAGGGTAGCTAATAGAGAGGCCTTAGGGGTCACAAAGGGTTCTCCTAGAGGTCATAAAGGGGACTGGTGGTGGATTGAGAGGTTCAAGGTAAAGTGGAAGCTAAGAAAGTTGCTTATTTAAAGCTAGTAGAGAGTAAAAACAAGGAGGAAAAAAGGACTTATCGGGAGTGTTACATAAAGGCAAAGAAAGAGGCAAAGTTAGCAGTTACGACGGCTAAGAACGCAACATTTGCTCGTCTGTACGAGGAGCTTAAGGGAAAAGGTGGGGACAAGAGGTTGTACCAGTTGGCCAAGGTGAGGGAGAGGAAAGCCCGTGACTTAGACCAAGTCAAGTGCATTAAGGACGAGGATGGTAAAGTGTTGATGGACGAGGCACTCATTAGGAGATGATGGCAGACATACTTCCATAAACTATTGAATGATGAGGGGTATAGATGCATTGTGCTGGGTGAGTTGGAGCACTCCGAGAGTCGGCGGGATTTTAGGTACTGTAGGTAGATTACGGTAGAGAAGGTGGAAGGAGCGATGCATAAGATGTGCAGGGGCAGAGCAACGGGGCCAGACGAAATCCCGGTGGAATTCTGGAAGAGCGCGGGGCGGGCAGGTTTGAAGTGGCTCACTAGGCTATTTAATGTTATTTTTAAGGCAAAGAAGATGCCCGAAGAATGGAGGTGGAGTACGATAGTTCCGTTTTACAAGAACAATGGTGATATCCAAAATTGCAACAATTATAAAGGTATCAAGTTATTGAGTCACACTATGAAGGTTTGGGAGAGAGTGGTGGAGGCCAGGGTGAGGAGATGCGTGTCTATTTTCGAGAATCAGTTTGGATTTATGTCGGCGTGTTCGACTACGAAAGCGATTCATCTGGTAAGGAGATTAGTGGAGCAGCAATGGGAAAGGAAGAAGGATTTACATATGGTGTTTATTGACCTTGAGAAGGCATACGATAAAGTTCCGAGGGAGGTCCTGTGGAGGTATTTGGAGGTTAGCAGCATTCTGGTAGCATACATTAGGGTGATTAAGGATATGTATTATGATGCTAAGACTCGGGTAAGGACTGTAGGTGGTAACTCGGACCATTTTCCTGTGGTGATGGGGTTGCACCAGGGATCGGCTCTTAGCCCATTTTTGTTTGTCTTGGTGATGTACTATCGCGTCACATCCAAGGGGAGGTGCCTTGGTGCATGCTATTTGCCGATGATATAGTGTTGATTGATAAGACGCGTAGCGGAGTTAATGCGAGTTTGGGGGTTTGGAGACAGACCTTGGAGTCTAAAGGTTTCAAACTGAGTAGAACCAAAACAAAATACTCGGAGTGCAAATTCAGTGAGACCCATGATGCAGACGTAGAGGTTAACAAGTTATCCCAAAGAGAGCGAGTTTTAAGTATATCGGGTCTATTATCCAGGGTAATGGGGAGATTGACGAAGATGTCACACATCACATCGGAGCGGGGTGGATGAAGTGGAGGCTCGCTTCCGGTGTTCTGTGTGATAAGAATGTGTTGTTAAGACTTAAGGGTAAGTTTTATCGAGTGGTGGTTCGACCCGCTATGTTGTACGGGGCTGAGTGTTGGCCAGTCAAGAACTCCTATGTGCAGAAGATGAGTGTAGCAGAGATGAGGATGTTGAGATGGATGTGTGGGTGTACCAGGCGAGATAGAATTAGGAATAAAGCTATTTGGGACAGAGTGGGAGTAGCCTCTGTGGAGGACAAGATGCGGGAGTCGCGGCTGAGATGGTTCGGACATGTTAGGAGAAGAAGAATTGATGCCCTTGTCAGGAGGTGTGAGAGGTTGGCCATGGAGAGTTTGAGGAGGGGTCGAGGTAGGCCTAAGAAGTACTGGGGAGAAGTGATTAGGCAGGACATGGCGCTGCTTCAGCTCACTGAGGACATGACACTTGATAGGAGGGTGTGGGGTCGAGGATTAAGGTAGAAGGTTAGTAGGTAGTTTATAGTGTTCATCAATAGGCTTAGTAGCATGCATTTCCTTTCATATTCTTTGATTTTTATTACGGTATGTGATTTTGTTCGCTTTAGGTATTGTATTCCGTGTTGCTATTATTGGATATTATTTTCCTTCCTTGATTCCCTCTTCTTCTTCTTGCCCTTCCTGAGCCGAGGGTCTATTAGAAACAACCTCTCTACCTGCATTAGGTAGGGGTAAGGTCTGCGTACAGACTACCCTCCCCAGACCCCACATATTGGGATCAAACTAGGTTTGTTGTTGTTGTATATACCTTACATGTCTTCCTTTTTTTTTAAAATACACCAGATGATATATAATGTCAATATGTAATCATTAGATACAAATGTGTCGATATATTGGGGATATCACATATATTAATAGACAAGATAAACTTAAAAATAAGATACATGAATCATATCAAATCAATTCAATATACGAGATTATACATTAATATTTTTTAGGATACAACTATCTTTTCTTAATTGTATTTCGTTGTAAAACATATTTGAAAGATAATATTTTTGATCTAAAAAATAGGAAAGAAAAGATTAGAGTTATTATACCTTATTCCCTCCTCCGATTTAGGAATTTAATATGGTATTGTTAATTTTAGTTGCCATAATGGATTCGTAACAGCCGAGAATGGCGTTAAGTTGCTGCCGTTTTTGTTAATTATGAATGACATTTTTGTTAATTAAGGATTGCCGCTATGCTTATGTTAGATTTTCTAGAATAGTGCCCACTTATATTTTTACCCATCGAAATTTTCACGAAACCCAATAAGGAAACTGTAACGACCCGATTGGTCGTTTTGAGTATTTGCACTTCGCTCAGTAGTTTGAGACATGAGTAGTTCCGTATGATGTATTAGGACTTGTGTGAAAAATTTGAGTTCATTCCGAGTTGATTTAATATGTTTCGGCGCGAGTTTTTGGAAGTCGAAAGCTCATTAAGTTCGATTTGAGGTGTGTTTCATCGTTTCGATGTTGTTGTGCGTGATTTGAGGCCTCGAGTAAGTTTGTGTTATATTGTGGGACTTGTTGGTATGTTCGTACGATGTCAGAGGGGCTCGGGTGAGTTTCAAATAGGTTTGGGTTGTGTTGTGCTCGTTTTTCTTATTTTTCGACGTCGTTTCTTCAAGCATAAATGGTACCACATTGAACAAATGACTCCGATTTATATTTCTGATTGAAACATTACATCCATATAGTAATTACGGATCTGTAGCAAAAAGAATCGTCAAATTTGGACATCGTAGGAGGATTTTATGGTCATTTTACTAAGAATTGGATTGCTAGATTTCTCAGATTAATTACGAAATTGCCACTGACTTCGTATTTAAAAATCTGCACTATTTTCAAATATTGAAACCAACATATCTCCTTCATTATAAGGTCAAATTGAGTGATTCAAAAGTCTAAATTGACTGAAATTTCACAAAGAATTCATTAGAGGTATCAAAAGAAAATTTCGGGATTATTTGGCATGCAAAACGTGGCAAAATAGCTGGGCAAAAATACTTAATATCGAAGGTTTATTCATTTAGTCATATTTTGAGTTGGTGAGTTCGTATTTGGACGATATTTGGAGGTAATTTTAACCATATTGATTGGGGTAAGTATTCTATACTCGATTATGGTTATATTTCATGAATCAATCTTGTGTTTTAGCATTTAATTGATGATTTCAAAGTAAAATTTGGGGGTTTTGTCTAAAATTTCATAAAGTAAATTTTTGAGTTTTGAACATCGATTCGGAGTCGTAATTGAGTGAAACTAGTATGGTTGGACCCGAAATTGAATGGGTTGTCAGATTTTGTGAGTTTTGTCGGGTTTCGAGGCGCGGGCCCGAGTTTGACCTTTTGGTCGATTTTGAGATTTTTGATTAAAGATTCGAACTTTATCGTTTGAGATTGTTTCCTTTAGCATTATTTGATATGTTTGAGTTGATTTTGGCTAGTTTCGAGCCGTTCGGAGGTCGGTACGCGTGGGATGGCATTTGTGGAGCATCGTTTGGCTTGCCGGTATTGGATTTGGCTTTTGCGAGGTAAGTAACTCTTCTAAACTTAATGGTAAGAGTATAAAATCCCGAAATACGTGTTATGCAATTGGTATTAAGGTGAAGCACATGCTAGGTGACGGGCGTGTGAGCGTGCAGCGTGGGGGATTGTGACGTGGTCCGTCCCGCGAGACTATAAAGTCAAAAAGCTTATTGTCAATTACATGTTTTCTCGGTCTTCTAGAAATTTGACTGCCATTCATGTTTGAAACCATGATTAGGCCATATGATATCACTATTGGGACCCACAACGGTCGTGTACTTGTTGAATTAGCTGTTATTTGCTTTCTTATACTCTGTCATAGTGTTACTTGTGTATCATATCTACGTCTCTTCTTGTTTTCTTGTTGATACCTGTTATTATATCTTTTTGGGTTGATTTGTATGATTTCTGAGAGCCCGAGAGACTGGAGAGGTTAGTGACTGAGATAGGGCTTGAGTGTCGTGTTGTGAGCTATGTGAATGTATATGGATCGGATTGCACACCGCAACGAGCCTTATGGCTATTTATGTATATGGGTCGGGTTGCACACCGTAATGAGCCTTATGGCTATTTATGTATATGGATCGGGTTGCACGCCGCAATGAGCCTTATGGTTATTTATGTATATGGATCAGGTTGTACGTTGCAACGGGTCTTATAGCTACTTATATGATTGGATCGGGCTGCACGCCGCAGTGATATAGTGCTTGTTCTAAAAGAGCCCCTTCGGAGTCTACACATCCTATTGAGCGCAATTGATTGTTCATATGTTGATCGGGCTGCACACTGCAGCGGGTATTTTACAACGATGAGTGATTGAGTGTGTTGAGCATTGAGCTTAGTGAGAGGGAATGCGAGACAGTGAGATTGAGTGCTCCAAGAGTGTGAGTACATGAGCTCATCATCGAGATGCATTGCATTTGTCATGCGTACTTGAGATACATGCATAGAGATGCATTTCCTTCTGCTACACAGTTTTGGTACATTTATGATTTTACATGTATCTTGACATGTAGGCATAGAGACGTACTTTCCTCATGCTATCTGAAAGTGAAACATCTTACTTATTGTTGAAAGGATTTTTGGGAAAAATCATTTTCAAACTTACTCGTTGTTTTGGAATTTTAGGTAAAAGATTTGGGTTTTCACTGTGATACTTGAAAAGCATGCCTATTTTCTAGAACTGTGAACGAGCTGAACATTTTATTTTTGGGATACCTCTTTTATTGGTTGTACTATGTTGTTATGAACTGTTGTGGAATATTGGTATTGGACCCCACCTTTGTGTTAGCTTATCATTACTTTATCTAAGGTTACGCTTGTTACTTACTGAGTGCACGGGGTCGGTTGTACTCATACTACACTTCCGCACCTTGCGTGCAGATGTTGGCTGCTAATGTTGCTATGTTCGATGGGGGTTGGATTTAAGATGTACCTGTGTTCCGGTTGTAGCTGCCTCTTGTTCGTGGTAGCCTTAGATCTATAAAACTCTATTTACGTACTTTTCAAACAGACTATGTATTTATTTCATTTCAACTTTGTAAACTCTATTCTTAGAAGCTCATGATTTGTACTACTAGTCCTTGGGAAATGTTTAGGATTTATATATTTTCTTTTGCTTAATTGTCTTATTAAATTTCACTGGAATTGGATACTTGTTAATTGGCTTACCTAGCGAGTTGAGTTAGGTGCCATCACGACTAGTTGAATTTTGGGCCATGACAAGTTGGTATCAGAACTTTAGGTTCTACAAGTCATGAGCAAGTGTCTAATAAAGTCTTGCGAATCAGTATGATGACGTCCATACCTATCTTTGAGAGGCTACAAGTCATTTAGTACTTCCCATCTTTCTTTTCATATCGTGCGGTATTGATTCAGCTTGAAGCGTAACTCTTTGAATTCCTTCCACGCATTCGTATGTGCATGTGAGCGCTTGGTATCGATTGTGCGTTGACGGGTTGTGATTCCATGGTTGAGGTGCAAGATGTGATTTCAGTGTGCTGATGATGGGCCAATCCGGAGGACTTAAGGCCGGGTGGTGACTGTAGCTTGAGCACAGAGGTTTCGATTGTGTGAGCTCGTGATTTTGGACTTATACGTCCGGTAGTGTCCCTATGAATGGACTTTATGGCTCGATGAGTGGTTGTATGGCTATGTGGTAAGTATGATGTGACTATGAGATGTGTTCAGATTGTTCGAATGTGACGAGAAGAGTTTACTTGAGATGTAGCAAGTACTATTGGGTGTTTGATTTCTGCCTTGATTTGGCGTATGGCCTCGGGTTATGTGTGTGTTGAAGGACCTCTCATATTGTTTAGTTGTGGAGTGAAGTATATTTTCATGTCGTGTTATGAGTTCAGACTCAGGGAGATTAAGTTATTGCTTAGTAGTTGTGGTTGTGAAAAGGTATAAGAGATGTCAGTTGAGGCTAAGCAGGTGGATTATCTCCTGCGAGATGTCCTGAGGTTGTGTGATCTCTATGATGTTTTGTAGAGATTTCTCTTTTACCAGTGAATGATATATGTTACAATTTGAGTTTGGATCACTTGTGGAAGTTGGCTTGACTATTACAAGGGTGAATACGAAATTTGCAGATAATTTGAAGTATTAGATGGTTTGCGTTACAGGAGCTCAGGAAGGATTTAGTTAATCTCACTGCGGTATTATGGCAGTAATAAAGTATGGGCATTGTGAGTTATTGTGTGTTTTGATATATGGCTTTGAGCCAAGTGGGGAAGTCTTCTATCGACGAGTTGAATGCACGGTTATGTGTTGTATTGGTTTCGGTTTGAGGTTTAGTTTTGAACCAGTTATGACTGCAGGGTTTGAAATTGAGGATAACTCAAGTAAGGGAATTTCTGGATACAGATTGTATTACACTCTATGGGTATATGGGAATCATAAAATAGTTGAGTGGTTATTCGTGAAGGATGTAGTGTGCACGGAGTAGGAATTTCTCGGTTGCTTAGGAGTGTGGCTTACTCCCTTGTGTGTTGGTGTGCAATGAGGCACATGTCGTTCGGTCCATTTGGTCAGTTTAATTGAGATTTGAATAGAGTGGATAACTCTCGAGAATGGTTCTAATGGATTCAAGATTTATATATAACGATTTGGAATTTTCAAGAATTGTATATGGCTAGAAACTATGAGTTACATTGGAGGTGTCGAGATTTGTGGCATTTTTTTTTATATACCATTGTGGATTATGCATTTCAGCATCAAGAAGGTGAAGAAAGCACTTTTAGGTTCACATAAGATCTCTTTCGAGTGGGTGTCTCGGTTATGGTGCTTTGGGGTGCTTAAAAGGGAAGTCAGCGGCTTATGGGCCTTAGGGCGTTGTGGTTTTATACTAGGGTCTCTCGTGTGGTGAAATTTTGGTTAAGGATCATGGTGTTATAGCAGGGAGAAGTATCAATTTGAAGGTAATTTGGAAGGGACTTGGAGAACTAGGACAACTTTGACGTAGGTTGGATCAGCACAGTAATGGATATAATCAGTTCTTTGGGTACTTATGACGTGGCTAGTCTCTACTGGTGTTTCATGGCAATGCTCTTAGGTTTTGGCAACCCATGTGGCTTGGTGGAGTTAGAGAGATCCAGTTCTGATGGTTTTGTTATGTGCAGATGGATTT
The DNA here is from genome assembly GCA_005239525.1 of Nicotiana knightiana. Lineage (NCBI taxonomy): Eukaryota > Viridiplantae > Streptophyta > Magnoliopsida > Solanales > Solanaceae > Nicotiana > Nicotiana knightiana. The sequence continues at coordinate 57,810 of ML398109.1, forward strand.
CCAAAGAGTTCTCGATGATTTTTGTCACGATTCGAGGTGGATATTTCCTACTGGCGAGAGGAGCATGTTGAATATTGTGATTTCCAACTGGATGGGATCAAATGGAAGGTTTCTAACTGATCGGATATGTATTCTACTTGTGACTCAGAGTGATTATGAGATTCTCGTGCTTTTCATATGATGGCACGATAGATGCGATGCCGTGTGGGATTGGGATTTGCATGTGCAAGGTCATGGTTTAGTTTTTAAGGGAAGGTCATGAATTCTTAGACAACATGGACAGTTTTAGATGACTAGATGAATGATATTGCTACTTGGTATTGCTGGAGAAGGGTGCACATTTTAGAAGGCACGTTGTGTTTTGACTTGCGGATGCTTCATTAGTATTTCAGTACCCGCCTGGTTGATCAAACGCTGATATTCGAATTTTTTCTATGTGGCAAGGGAGAACTATAGAAGTATTTCCTCATGGGATGATCGTGTGTGAAATATGTGTTAGACATTAGGGCGGTGGATTTAGGATCAGATATGCTGATTCGTTTTCTCTATGGAATTGGAGACTGGAGTTCTCAGAAGCAGGTTCTTTCGTGGTTGTGGACTGTGAAGATGTGGCCAAAGCTATCCAGATGATAGTATGTGTTATGCTTAGGTCGTTGTGGACTTTTGGAGGGCTATTTGTCTATTTGGGGATGTCTGGAGTTGATTTGGGGGTCCATTGGTAGGCCCAATGAAGATGTGTATTCTCCACTGGGTCGGATTTTGTTGACTCCGAATTCCTATTATTGAGGGATGTGCCATTCGGTTAGAATTAATTTTATTCGTATCAAATATGTTCTATGTGTTACTCTTCCATGATACGATGGGTTGTGATTCATTGGTTATATGCACACATGGTGCGGTTCTGTTTGGGTCTTAAAGTGGAATTCGACCGAGATGGTGATTGGATGTGGAATGGTTGAATGCGCCGCAGTTATGGTCTTTCTGGATTGTGGTATTTTGTTTTAATTGCTTCTCCGTGGTTATGGCCATGCACCTTGGGTACTTGATGTCAAATTGCATGTGGTTGCTGATTTTGAGCATTATGGCTTGAGGTATTTCATATGGACCAGAGTTTGGATGGGGTCACGCATTGCAGCTGGGTTATGTCGGGAGATGATCCTTTGTGTTAGATTCGTGTGTCTTGGTTATACTAGGTATGGTAAGTTCGTAGCATATCGGTTGTGGTGGTACTTGTTGAACTTGCGGGATGGTTCTCTCGTTTGAGTCAATTTCCATGATTGAGTACATTTGGAATATTGCTTATTGGTGCACAGATTGCATGAGTTGTGGCTTTAGATTGTATTGATTTGTCATGTCACTAGAGGGGTTGTGTTGGATGAGATGAGGTCATTGGACCTAGAATGGATACTATCGGATTTTATTACAGCATGTATAGAGGATAATATCGGAAGTCTCCTTAGAAATTGGCTATAGTTATTGTCGAAGGAGGGAGAGTTCCATGACTTGTTGGTTTGATAAGTGGTTGCGAGTTTCTGCGTGATTCTTTCATCATTGGTAGTGTTTAAAGGTTCAGAACAAGATTTTATTATATGAGGTTTATTACCGTAATTGGGTTGTTTTGAGAAGCTACCGTGATCGGAAATTTTGCTATGGGTATTTGAGTTATGTGCTATATCATGTGATTTTGTCTTGTGTTATGGTTATGGCTTGGTACATCTTTTTCATACTTACACAGTGTATTGATGCGAGATTTGGGTCTTATAGGAAATTCTGAATGTTGGAAAATTGGATTCCAAGGTTTACGGGCTAAGGTTGAAGTAATGTCATCTGTATGTTGTGTTGTCGGGACTATATGGAATAGGGTGACGTGGGATCACCTCCGGGTATGTACATGGTAAGGTTACACGGTGTTTGACAGCTTAGGAAAAACTCTTGGCTCATTCGAGAACGAACGTATGTTTAAGTGGGGGAGAATGTAACGACCTGATCGGTGATTTTGAGCATTTGCACTTCGCTCGATAGTTCGGGGGCACGAGTAACTCCGTATGATGTATTAGGACTTGTGTGTAAATTTGAGTTCATTTCGAGTTGATTTGATACGTTTCGACGCGAGTTTTTGGAAGTCGAAAGTTCATTAAGTTCGATTTGAGGTGCGTTTCGTTGTTTCGATATTGTTATTCATGATTTGAGGCCTTGAGTAAGTCTGTGTTATGTTGGGGGACTTGTTGGTATGTTCGTACGGCATTCCGAGGGGCTCGGGTGAGTTTCGAATAGGTTTGGGTTGCGTTGCGCTCGTTTTTCTTATGTTTCAATGTCGTTTCTTCAAGCATAATGGTATCGTATTGAACTAATGAGATCCAATTTCTGTTTTGATTGAAGAATTAGCTCCGTATTGTAATTACGAATCCGTAGCAAAAAGAATCGTCAAAGTTGGACATCGTATGAGGATTTTATGGTCATTTTACTAAGAATTTTGGGTTGCTAGATTTTTTTCAGATTAATTACGAAATTGCCACTGACTTCGTATTTTAAAATCTACACTATTTCCAAATATTGAAACCAACATATTTCCTTCATTATAAGGTCAAATAGCGTGATTCAAAAGCCTAACTTGACTGAAATTTCTCAAGGAATCCATGGATGCATCAAAAACAAGTTTCGAGATCGTTTGACTTGCAAAACGAGGCAAAACAACTGGGCAAAAATACTTAATATCGAAGGTTTGTTCATTTGATCATATTTTGAGTTGGGGAGATCGGATTTGGAAAAGTTTTGGAGGCAATTTTCACCATATGGATTGAGGTAAGTGTTCTATACTCGATTTTGGTTATATTTCATGAATCCATGTTCGGTTTTAGCATTTGATTGATGATTTCAAAGTGAAATTTGGGTGTTTTGTGTAAAATTTCATAAAGTGAGTTTTTGAGTCTTGAACATCGATTCGGAGTCGGATTTGAGTGAAACTAGTATGGTTGGACCCGTAATTGAATGGGCTGTCAGATTTTGTGAATTTTGTCGGGTTTCGTGCGAGGGTCCGGATTTGACTTTTTGGTCGATTATGGGATTTTTGATTAAATATTCGACCTTTAATGATTGGGTTTGTTTCCTTTGACGTTATTTGATGTATTTTAGTTATTTTTGGCTAGTTTCGAACAGTTCGGAGGTTGATACGCGCAGGATGGCATTTTTGGAGTATCTTTTGGCTTGTTGGGTATTGGATTTGGCTTCTTCGAGGTAAGTAACTCTTCTAAACTTAGTGATGAGGGTATGAAACTCCGAAATACGTGTTATGCAATTGGTATTAAGGTGACCCACATGCTAGATAACGGGCGTGTGGGTGTGCATCGTGGGGGATTGGGACTTGGTCTGTCCCGTGAGACGATAAAGTCGAATAGCTTATTGATAATTACATGTTCCCTCGGTCTTCTAGAAATTTGACTTCCATTCATGTTAGAAACCATGCTTAGGCCATATGATATCACTGTTGGGACCCGCAATGGTCGTGTACTTGTTGAATTAGCTATTATTTGTTGTCTTGTACTCAGTCACAGTTTTACTTGCGTATCATATCTCCGTCTCCTCTTGTTTTCTTGCTGATACATGTTATTATTTTATTTTTTTCGTTGATTTGTATGATTTTTGAGAGCCCGAGAGACTGTAAAGGTTAGTGATATAGATAGGGCCTGAGTTCCGAGTTGTGAGCTATGTGAATGTATATGGATCGGGTTGCACGCCGCTACGAGACTTATGGCTATTTATGTATATGGATCGCCTTATGGCTATTTATGTTTATGGATCGAGTTGCATGCCGCAACGAGTCTTATGGCTATTTATGTATATATATCGCAACGAGCCTTATGGCTACTTATATGATTGGATCGGGCTGCACGCCGCATCGATATAGCGCTGGGGCTGAAGGAGCCCCTCCGGATTCTGCACCCCTAGTGAGCACAGTCGACTGTATATATGTGGATCGGGCTGCATGTCGCAGTGGCTATTGTATACCGCTGAGTGATTGAGTGTGCTGAGCATTGAGCATACTGAGAGGGAATGCGAGACAGTGAGATTGAGTACTCTAAGAATGTTAGCACATGAGTTCATCATCGAGATGCATTGCATTTGTCATGCGTACTTGAGATACATGCATAGAGATGCATTTCCTTCTGCTACCCAGTTTTGGGACATTTATGATTTTACCTGTATCTTGACATGTAGGCATAGAGACGTACTTTCCTCATGGTATTTGAAAATGAAACATCTTACTTATTGTTGAAAGGATTTTTGGGAAAAATTACAGTTTTCAAAACTTACTCATATTTTTGGTATTTTTGGTAAAAGATTTAGGTTTTCACTGAGATACTTGAAAAACATGCATATTTTCTAGAACTGTGAACGAGCTGAGCATTTTATTTCTAAGATACCTCTTTTATTACTTGTACTATGTTGTTATGAACTGTTGTGGAATATTGGTATTGGACCCGACCTTTGTGTTAGCTCATCACTACTTTCAACCTAAGGTTAGGTTTGTTACTTACTGAGTACATGGGGTCGGTTGTACTCATACACACCTTGCATGCAGATGTTGGCTGCTAATGTTGTTGTGTTTGATGGGAGATGGATTTAAGATGTACCTACGTCCCGGTTGTAGCTGCCTCTTGTTCGTGGTAGCCTTAGATCTATAAAACTCTATTTATGTACTTTTCAAACCGACTATGTATTTATTTCATTTCAGCTTTGTAAACTCTATTCTTAGAAGCTCATGATTTGTACTACTAGTCCTTGGGAAATGTATAAGATTTAGATATTTTCTTTTGCTTAATTGTCTTATTAAATTTATTGGAATTAAATAGTTATTAATTGGCTTACATAGCGGGTTAGGTTAGGTGCCATCACGACTAGTTGAATTTTGGGTCATGACAAGAACCCATTTCTTACCTATTTTTATAAGTGGTATTTATTGAGATGTAGCAAAACATAAAATATTTATGAGCCAACTAGTCATAGAAAACTTATTATTTCTTACAAATAAAATATTATCAATGACATAAAATATTCAAAATACCTAAATAGAATTTCATTGGATATGGTTGGAATTTTAAAATATATATAGATGGAGCAATATATAAAATTTAAAAAATGTGAAAGTAATTTGAACCATTTTGGTGTTAAATTTCATAGTTCAAATCGATTGATTTTTTTTCTGCACATGTATATCTGATGTATCTCACTGTATATCTATGTATATCACACAGAGTTATATATTAAATATACATATATATACAAGGAGATACAGAAGGTATACATATGTACGTATATGTACGTACACGCGCGCGAGCGCACACATATATATAGCCTCACACGGCCGCACATACATACTCAATGCACGACAACAAACTATTTAGGGCCCACACATCCGCACATACATCCTCAACGTATAATAACAAAATATCTAAGCCCCACGTAGCGGCGCATATGCCAGAATTGCTTCAAATATTTCTTTACAATTTTAAATAATTGCATATCTATATCTCGCACATTCTAACACCGGTTACTCTATATTGCAACACATATTACTATCATGCATATCTGTATTCTCTTTTTATTATGTGTGCACCAAGTCGCACGTGAAAGAGAATTTCTTTGCATACAATAAAAATTCTTTTTCCTTCGTTCAAAGACTTTCATATTTATATAAAATTACTTCTAAGCATAGTTTATCTTCACATGACTCTTGATTCTCTAGTTACCATATCCTTCTATAATATTTTTTTATTTCATCCGAACACTAACAAGATATTTATCTTATTTACGTCCACCCATTACGTGGGAGATTTATACTTCCACTTGCACTTGTAACTTTTGAGTTTCCTTTTGATCTTTATTTGATAAACACCATAGCTAACAAGTTCACTACGAAAATATTCATTCCACTTCCTCCTTTTGGCACATGTCTATCATTAATTCCCGAACGTCAGTGTACATGTTTCTATTCTATTAACCTTAACCAACTCATAGATACCACCATGTCCTTTATGATATTTCTCTACCATAAATTCAGATTGTATTTGCTATTATGCCTACCATAGGAATATTATCATGGATTGTAGCTTCCAACTCCCAAGTGACAATGCTATTAGGATATACTTGTACCTTTTAGTTAATTTTTCTTTTCTAACCACGTGCTTCTTATGGGAGCATATTGTATCGGTTTGCAAAAGTATTTCTTATTCAATAATATGCATATCATAACTTATTGTCTACCTCATTTCATTCCAAGTGTGCACATATTTCATCCCCATTTATAACCCTCATTGTTCTATTTAGCTAACTTATAACCAAAGTACTTTCTCCTTTTCTGGAAAAGGTTGAATTTGATTCAAGTGACACGTCTTCCTAAGTTGTAGGAATCTATTCGAGTAGCTCGTTGAATATTTGACTATTAGATAGTACCTTTTAATAACCTCAATGTAGAACACCGTATCTATTGCTCGTGATAAGCATGTGATCCCTATACCAGCATTGTATGATAATTTTACTCATTACATCAGGAATCTTACCGAAGATTTTTCCTTTATCTTTCTTTTGTGAATAAATGTTTCCATTTTATATTTTCAACCATCCCATTTAAGGGGAATTCTACTTGCTCGGACGATCCCCCACTTAGGCGTAAAATCTAAATCTAAAGCTCGAACATGATATTCGAAGATTTTATTAAATTCGTACTTCATTCCATCTGATTATATACACACCCATACACTACTACAAGTAATTTATTTATCTGACTCGAAATCTTAATTCACTCTTTCAATTTTCCATGAAGCCATGACTTCTATTTTTGCATTTACACTTAGTTGTACTTACTATCCTGACTAGAAGAAAAATGGTTATGCTCATCAAGGATTTCTTTTCCCCTTAATTCACCCAAGTAACATGACACTTCTAGCCGCAACCCATGTTGTCAAATATCATCTTTTCCTGTCCTTACAACAACAATAAAGTTAGCATATTACCTTTTAAGTTTGTTTTATATTCAGAATCGTTTTTCTAACAATATACCCTTCAATCCATGCTGAAATACCATTCTAGCAAGTACGACAACCTTACATCTCACAATCTATGCTTATGTATTCTAACTAGTACGACTCCCTCATACTAAACCCATATAATATTCATACAACTTTCTATAACATACATTATTTTTATATAGCTAAATGTAGGAAGCGTACAATCCATCTTCATGTCATTATCATAACAATTTTTTTCCTGACTATAGTCAATATCCCATCTTCACATCATCATGCTTCATGCAATTAATAAGTACTTGTATATTTCCCATTATTCATAGAATCTAGTTCTTGGGTACCCGATAATCGTAAGATAATTTCTTTTGTACCATAGTATCTTCCACCTCATCCCCGTGCATAATATGTTAGGTATTCCTGGTGCATCACTCCATAACATTTGGGCACTTGTAACCTCTCTACTCCCACACTTACTTTTACCATTTTCAAGTTCTTGGGCCTTAAGTGATCAGACTGCTCTAAGAAAGATAAAAAGTAAACCCTGATAGTTTGGAGCCCAGCTCCAACAACATATATAGTATTGACAACTTGTCATAAATTGTTACTTTGCCTCATACGTCATTTCAAACCTTTGCTTCTCATAATTCTTAAGGGTCCATAAAATCCTAATTTAATCGCTCCACTTGACACATGCATAAGTACTTTGGATATTACATTTAAAAATTCTCGGTTCCCATAATTTCTAAAGGGCAAAATAATGTTTATCCCAACTAGTCAAGTCAAAGTTGTTATTCCACATTATTTTACCTTCTCGGGTAACCTATGTTGCTTTTTGTACCTTTTCAAGTTACACATTTGTGCATATAATGTCTTAATATAATGTTTTACTTACCCATTTAAGTCCACCTATCCCATCCACGCATACCTTGGCATGCATAATTGAAGATTAACATCCATTAGTATCTCATTTGTTATATGGGAGGCATTCAAGGTTCACCTACCCTTCTTATACTTATGACATGTTTCAAATACCTTGAACTTGTGCCCATACGTGACACTTCATCTCTTATTAGTCACTTCTGTACATGTGACATTACCATAATGACGACCTCGTCATGTCGAGAGTCTCCCAATCTATGGCGAGAGTGAGGATCATCTCTTGTATCTTGACTTGTTCACCTTTTGAAAGTCTTGAACGTTCCTCACGCCTTTTTTTAGAGATGTTTTTTGTCATTTTTTGACAGTATCCCAAATAAGTCTTCATTCTTATAAGTCGCAATGTGATTGCTACGAACTGGGTTGATTCACATTCTCCTATCAATATGATTCTTATCATTCCTCGACATCTCATCACGATAATTTGAGATACAACCTTCCCATTTATCTTGGAACCATTATGTTCTCTTTTTTGTACCTTTGCGTACTCATAAGTGATGACTGTCAAAGAGACCAATCGTCTTAACATCTTGATTAAGAGTCTAAATTCTAGATTAGGGCCTTGCCCTTTTGAGATTCCCTCTTTCACATCCTCCAGTATAATATTTTTGTACGTTCTGACTCTATTCTGATAGTACTAGTTGACATTATATCTCTATTTCTTTTCCATGGGACATCAGTATTCATTTGAAAAGTCTTATTCACCACATCTGAACATCTCGCCTTTATAAGTTCCATTACGTTTTTTACCTTAAACCATCCTTCTATTCATGGCCAATCAGACAAACTTCCTAAGTAACCCGTGTCTTATCTTGAACATTGAGATTCGTGCTTGTCACTTTTGTATATACCATGTCAGATAATCAATACTCTCGAGAACCGTGACTCTCACTTCAGGCACAATGCACGATCTAGAGTAAGAAAAAAAAGTGAAACACCCTAAATGTCCTTTTAGCTTCTGTGATATAAATGTGGTCGTTGACACAACAATAAGAGGGACTCTACTTGACACAGCTCGATAGACTTCCTAGGACTCGACTTAGAACCTAGTGCTCTGATACCAAGTTTGTCGTGACCCAAATCCACATGACCAGCACCCGACACACTATCCTATCCGAGCGAACCAACCCATATGATGCACCCAAACCATATGCTTGAAAACCAATCTAACTGCAGAAGCTCTTTGAAAAAAACATATATATTTTCAAGTTAAACAATGGAAAGTTTCCCAATTTAGAATCATACATGACGTCTTTCATTATAATAACAATGAGACTAAGTAAAATAAATATATTTTCATGTATATCGTGTACAACCCCATTACCACAACTTTTTATGACTATTTATGGAGCCTCTATACCAAAGGATATAACTAAACACTGGGATCATGCCCGGATAACATAAATTAATAAAACAACATGATAACTACCACGAAATATGTGTGGTTCCTCACCATATACTTCAGGAAAAGAGTCATCTTAGTCATATCTACATACCACGTATCATATCTCATCCTGAAACATGTAAAGTAAGTGGGGCACTAGAGGGGGGGGGGGGCTAAGGAGTAATTACATCACAACGGTACTCAATAAGTGTCATACACTCTCTAACTCAAGTTCCTGGGACAAGATTTTACAAAAACTATGCAACCAATATTTGATATAATGTGATAAACAATTATATAAATCATGCTCTTTATCATTTGAAATGAAAAGACAAGTGAAGTATAAACAATGATATAGATTCTTCAAACATTTATATCAATTCAAGATAAACATAAGAAAGTCTTCTTTATCTTTCACCAGGAGTACTATACTGAAACTTGCATATTAAACAACTACTAGGTGATCATCCTAGCAACAAGTATTTGACCTTACTTGTCTGTGCGGCTTCCTGTAGTGTCGTACGAGTCGACTTAACCTTATTAATTTAAGTACTAATCATTTGCCCTCTCAGTGGGGGACTTCATCCCACAAATAACGACTTAGCCTTGGAATGAACCTGCGTCCCTACACCGGCATATGTAGTTTCATGGTAACTAACTTAATATTTGAACCAATCTCGGTCGTCTCCACTAGTAACTTCCAAAACATTTGAATATAAAAAATAGATTCATAGCATAATTTCCTCCAAAGGATCTATTTTTATCAAATCATAATTTTCATAGAAAATACAAACCATTTGAACAAAATCAAATGAATAACCTTTTTCATGTTAAAGCCTTTAGCAATTAATATCAATCTAAAGATATAACAAGTGTTTCTTTTATCGGAATTAAAAAAGACAAACCTTTTTCATGAAAACATATCTTCAGCATACAAGCATTTTATACTCTTATCAACAAATAAGTTTTAATAAAGCTTATAACGTTTTCCTTAAGTGTCATACTGCAAATAAGTTTTAAAAAAATAAGATTTTTATCATCACGTGAAACTTCAAAGTCAACAAACTTTGAAATACATGGTAACATCCTTCCCTCTTGTCCCCACAAGTACGGGTGCACATTTATATGTAATATCATGAATTAACAAATCGTGCCTTTAGGGAGAATACCTCAAGAAGAGTAAGTCATAATCAACTTACCTCAACCTTCAAGCTTCAAAAATACTACAATGCTCCAATTGATTAAAATGTTCAAATATTTCTCACAGCTCAATTTCTACTATTCAATATCCCAACTACGTCAAAATAATACGAAAAGATTCATAAATATCCATTTAGGCTTCACAATTCGGCAACAAGCCTTAAACCATCCCAAATTATCCAATAGTTTCACCCATTAGCCTATTCAATTACATTATTATCATTTAATATTCATTCAGAGTCGTTAACGATAATACGTTAATTACCTAACATCATTAAGTCACTATTATTTGTCTTCTCGAACAAAACCCTAGGTTCAAGAACACCCATTTCAAGAACTAGTGTTGTATCTTATCCAAATGGTGATTCTCGATTCAATTCGTTCATCAATTAAGTTATCAAGTCTATAGGAATCATTAGAAACTCAAGACATATCCATTTATATCAATTCATCACTATTCATCTTTTTCTTTGCCCAAATATCATTTTCAAGACCCACCATTAGGGTTCATACAATATCTTGTTACAAATTCAAATAAAACTCATAAATATGCTACCCATACTGCAATATATCATACAAAGTAAAGCTCAATTGAAAGGATTACCTCTTGGTAGAAGAATCTCACTTTTTCTCTTTTTGGTGTCCTTGAAGATTCAATACATTTCCTATGAATTTTAATCCATGAATGATGTTAAAACTTACCTTTAATGGTGTTATGTAGCCACAAATGCATCTTAAACACTTACCTTTAAGTGTATTGATGAGGGATGTGCTCCTCCTTCTCTATAGAATCAAGACCTAGCTCAAAAATGAAATTTCATTCTCTCTCTCTGAAATGGCCATTTTTTAAAATTTTGATGACATGCGTAGCTACTCGCTCCTCCAGCGTAGCTACGGTCACTTCCTCTTCATATCCCCTTCCTTTGACAAGCTTGCTGGAATTAGCTACGCTCAAGACACCGTATCTACACACAGCTCGCGTAGCTACATGGTTGTTGTGATACCTTTTAGTAAAAAGATCATAACTTCTTTTAAGAATATCCAAATGACCAACGGTTTGGATCAATGAAAACTAGACTCATATATATTTAGTTTGACAGGTTTTACACCACATAAATCTTCATATATTGGGAGTTATGCTCGTCCAAAGTTGGGTCTTGTGCAAACACATTTGAAACTTTGGCCCATCATATAATTCCCAACTTGACTTAGCCTTAGGGCTCTTCTTAGACCATTATTCATATACCTCGTACACATATTACCATGATTAATTGATATCCTTCGTATAATTAGTCATGTTTGTACCCGAATTAATATAATTAGCACTTGTCAATCTTCTTAATAGTCTTAAAACACTTGGAAATTTTTCGGGGTATTACACATCAGTTGATGATTAGAGCATCAGATTTCCCTAAGTTAGGTTATTGGACTCGGTATAGTCATTATGAGTTTTTAGTGATGTCATTTGGCTTGAATAATGCCCCGCAGCTTTTATGGATTTCAAGAATATGGTGTTTAAGCCCTATCTAGATTATTTTATGATTGTCTTCATTGATGATATTTTGGTTTACTCCCGTATTCGAGAGGAGCATGAGCAACATATACGGATTGTACTTTATACTTTGAAGGATCTCCAGTTATATGCCAAGTTTTCGAAGTGGGAGTTCTGGTTAGACTCGGTTTTCCTTTCTGTTTCGACGAGTGTGAGGTGAGCTTTCAGAAGCTCAAGACTGCATTGACTACAGATTCGGGATCTTACACTGTGTATTGGGATGCATCGCATATTGGTCTTGGTGCGGTATTGACGTAGAACGGTGGAGTGATTTCCTACACGTCTCGGTAGTTGAAGGTTCATGAGAAGAATTGCCATACGCATGACTTAGAGTTGGCAGCTATTGTTCACGTGCTGAAGATTTGTTGGCACTATCTATATGGCGTTCCATGTGAGGTCTATACCGACCATCAGAGTCTACAACACATGTTCAACCAGATAGACCTTAATTTGTGTTAGCGGAGATGGTTAGAGTTGTTGAAAGACTATGATACCCATATTATATCATTCGGGGAAGGCCAATGTAGTGGCCGATGCATTGAATAGGAAAGTGGAGAGCATGGGTAGTTTGGCATATTTACCGATAGCGGAGAGGTCACTAGCTCTGTATATACAGGGTTTGGCCAATCAATTGGTGAGATTGGATATTTTGGAGCCTAGCTGGGTTTTTACTTGTATTGTGTCACAGTCTTTGTTGATGGAGTGTATCAAGGCTCACCAGTTTGATGATCATCACTTATTGGTGTTAAAGGATACGGTGCAGCGGGGCGGTACTCAGGAGGATGTGATTGAATATGATGGTGTTATGCAGAATCAAGGCCAGATTTGTGTTCCAAATGTTGATGGGTTGGAGAGTTGATCCTTGAGGATGCACACAATTTTCGTTATTCCATTCACCCAGGTATCACGAAGATGTACCGTGACTTGAAACAACACTATTGGTGGTGAAGAATGAAGAAAGACATCATTGCTTATGTATCTCAGTGTTTATATCAACACGTGAAGTATGAGCATAAAAAATCGGGTGGATTGACTCGGAGTTTGGATATACTGGAGTGGAAGTGGGAGCGCATCAATATGGATGTAACTTACATGGTGGGTGAGAAGGTTCTTCTCCGAGTGTCGCCTATGAAGGGTGTGATTCGGTTCGGGAAGAAGGAAAAATTGAGCCCAAGGTTTATTGGCCCGTTTGAGATCTTGGAGAGAGTTGGGGAGGTTGCTTATAGGTTTGCGTTGCCTCCTAGCTTAGCAGGGATACATCCGGTATTTCATATTTCCATGCTTCGGAAGTACTATGAGGACAACTCTCATACTTTGGACTTCAGCAAGGTGCAACTTGATGAAGATCGGACCTATGAGAAGAGCCGATGACTATTCTAGACCGGCATGTTCGTAAGTTGAGATCCAAGAGTTTTCCTTTTGTGAAAGTGCAATTGAGGGGTAATCCGATTTGTGGAGGCTACATGGGAGTCTGAGTCCGATTGTCACGACCCAAATTTACCTCCATTGGATATCGTGATGGCACCTAGTCTTAGGGACTAGGTAAGCCTAACATTTCCACTGAACAACAACAATAATAAAGGAATTGTAAAAATTTTGAAATAGAATTATTGACAGAGTTTACAATTTCCCAAAACCCGGTAAGTAAAAGTCATAAGCTCTACGAAATCTTTCTATCAAATCTAAGTACAACTGCCTAGGAATAAGTAAGTACAGTTGAATAGAATGAAAACAGGAAGGTGACTCTGAAGCCTGCGAACGCAGCAGCAGGTTACCTTGAGTCTCCTCAGCAACGATCTGCACAGCTACCAACAACCATAACCTGAAGCTGCACACAAAAATGTGCAGAAGTGTAGTATGAGCACACCACAGCAGTGCCCAGTAAGTATCAAGACTAACCTCGGTGAAGTAGTGATGAGGACTAGTCAAGACACCACCGGTCTAATAAGTAAAAGTCAAGATGTATAAATGACCAAACCAAAATATATATCTAAAGATTTCTCAATGTAATTAACGATACGATCGAATAATACGGAAGAAGATTCAATAATCACGATCAACGGACAGCATAATAGAAATATGCAAAGAGAATAGAAAGGATGCAATCCAAATGGCGGGAACTACAACCCAACAAAAACACAAGCAACTCAGCACTACATCAATTTATTCACGTCAGGCCTTAGCCAATGACTCAATAAAACTGGTCAAACTTTCGAGTGAAAACCTTTAAATCGTGAGTTCATTTTGAAAACTTTAAAGATATAATCATTT
>ML398109.1:80120-130060 GCA_005239525.1 Nicotiana knightiana
TATATTCTTAATGGGTTAACGGATTATCCGTTAAGAAAATTGAATAATTCGTCCCCAAACTGATAAGCCGTTAATAAAAAAATTTCAATTTGTTCCCCATTTGTTTAACCGTTAACCCGATACTAATAAGCCATTAAGCTTTGGTTTCAGATTGGTTTTCGGTTTCGGATCGGTTTTGAACACCCCTAATAAAAATCTTTCAGGTAACCCATGATACATATTTTCGTGCTAGTGAAGAAGAATGTGAAATTGTAGTTGAAATGATTGCTTTGTTTTAAAAAAGATAAAATTCAAAGTTGTCTCGCATTAAACCCGCAACTCGGCCTGCTCCGCCTTAAAAATTTTAAAATTTTTTTAACCCGCTCCGTCCTGCACCCGCATAANGATTTAGACCTCAAATTGAGGTGGATTTCGAAACAAATCATATAACCTACTCGGTATTGAATGGATAATCGGATTTTGTCCGGATCTCGGATTTTGACCAAGCGCGCCCAGGGTTCACTTTTTTCAATTTCATTAAAGATCGAAATTTTTTCGCTTGTGGGTAGCTTTTAAAACTTATTTTGAATTAATTAGACTATATTTAGCTAGATTTGGTTGGTTTGGAGGCTAATTATAAAGGAGAAGTCGTGGTTGAACATTGATTTCATTGCGGGAAGAGGTAACTCTCGTGGTTAACTTTGATTTGAGGAAATTAGGACTTGATTGGATAATTTTCTAGTTAATTTATGTATGGGGACAACGTATATGCAAAGTGACAAGTGTATATACATAGTCACAGGTTGAGCATACGAGTTGGGATACTTATTTTACTGTTTTCAATTATTTCATGTCTTCATTTAATCTATGTTATTACTTGTTAAATGCTTTAACTGCTACTTTCCTTCACTTGTTAAATTCATGAATTTACTTGTTACATGCCTTAATTTGCTAATTGTGTTTATGTATCCTTGTCTTTATTTATTGACCGTCTTTACTTGCTTTTTGATCTTGTGTGTCATTAGATAGCTACTTTTATCCCATTTTTTTATTGTATTTTATTATGTAATTCTTTTGTTGCATTTTATTCAAATTATACCATAGTTGGTTGTAGATGTTCATTATATTAACATTGTGTGAGATCAGATTGCATGCCGTAATGGTTATTGGTATTATTATATGAGGTCGGATTGCACGCCTCAAGATATACTGGTATTACTGTTTGGGATCGGGTTGCACACTGCAACTATATATATATATATATAGTTGCAGTGTGCAACCCGATCCCAAACAGTAATACCAGTATATCTTGAGGCGTGCAATCCGACCTCATATAATAATACCAATAACCATTACGGCATGCAATCTGATCTCACACAATGTTAATATAATGAACATCTACAACCAACTATGGTATAATTTGAATAAAATGCAACAAAAGAATTACATAATAAAATACAATAAAAAAATGGGATAAAAGTAGCTATCTAATGACACACAAGATCAAAAAGCAAGTAAAGACGGTCAATAAATAAAGACAAGGATACATAAACACAATTAGCAAATTAAGGCATGTAACAAGTAAATTCATGAATTTAACAAGTGAAGGAAAGTAGCAGTTAAAGCATTTAACAAGTAATAACATAGATTAAATGAAGACATGAAATAATTGAAAACAGTAAAATAAGTATCCCAACTCGTATGCTCAACCTGNAATTGTTATTTATATATAATTACTGATCGGGTTGTGCGCCGCAACGAAGTAGACATATTTTTAACTATTGTTATCGTATTCGTGTTGAATTGAGAAGTTGAGAATAAGTGTTATTCTAGGGCCCTTTGTTATGTGGTTTCAGTTTCGGATTCCTATTAAATTCTTGCTTTCTCTATTCCTGCTATTATTTCATTTATATTCGTACAAGTTTATAGTGAGTGTCTTATTATAGCCTCGTCACTACTTCGTCGAGATTAGGCTCGATACTTACCGATTACATAGGGTCGTTTGTACTCATGCTATACTTTTGCACTTCTTGTGCAGATTCTGGTGTTGGTCCAGCAACAGCTAGTGGAGACTTGCTCGAATTAGCTTTTCACAGAAACTTGAGGTATAGTTGCACGATGATCGCAACCCCTGAAGTCCCCTTCCTTATCTAATTTCACTATTTATTTCGTTTCAAACAGTTGAATTTTCATTCAGACATGTGGTTGTAACACTTCTAGTATGCTCATGTACTTGTGACACCAGATTCCGGGATTTGATTAGTCAGCATTTAGAGTTGTTATATTTATTATGAATTTCTACAGCTTAATTTCTTATTAAACTGCTTTCAAACTTGTTTTAAAATGATTAATTGTGTACTAACGTTGGTTTACCTAGCAAGCGGATATTAGACATCATCACGGACTCGTACTTTAACATGTTTAGCTTACATTATCACTTTGAATAGATCAATCTTTAAAAAGGAATAATTCTAGTTTATCTTAGAATTTAGTTTCAAGTTCTTGGGCGAAACTTTTTCCTAAGTTCGGAAAGTTTTTTGATTTTGTATTCATTTACATCCTAGTCAATAACAGGTTCATAAAGGGAATAAAACAATATTAGTAGACGAATTTTTACCACAATAAAGAAAATAAAAAGAAAAATTAAAATGAGTATGAACAACTTCTTTCATTACAGTTACCTTACAATTATTCCTCATAGGAAATCTAAATTTGAATAGGGAAACAAGTTAAGAACACCGTTAAACACAGAGATACAAAACAACGGAAAATCCAAAAAAGAAAGTAGATAATTGAACAAGCAAATTGAACTCTACATGTAAAGAGCTTCAATGCTAGTGGCTCTTCACCAACCAACCTGAAAATAGAAAATGAAATTTGTCAAAATTACTTGACATATTTAACACTTAGGTCTCACATTGTTACATTCTCCAAATTTTCTTTTTTTTCTAGTTGAAGATCCCTCTGCTGATCCATTCTGTGATAATGCAGTTAGTACCTATTTCCCTGAACCTGAAATCAAAACCAATAAAAGGAAACCTCAAATCAATTTTTATGTTGAAGTCATTGTTGTGATAACTTATTGCGGATTTAACTTATATACACTAATAGTGTAAAATAAATTACACTATTAGTACATTTTAACTTGTTGTACTAACATATAACATGCTTTAATTTAAAAGAAGTTAAACTATTCTAGTTGCAGAATTGAACTTACATCAAAGCCAACAAGTGATCTGCAGTAATTAGTCTGAGTAGTAAGGACACTGCAATTTGATCCACATTCACTATCTTTAATTGAAATGTTTGATCTATCAAGCTTGATAGACCAAGGGTACTGGTAATTTTGAGCTGTGGAACCAACATGAGAAGATGATCTCTGCATTCTCACAGCCCTTGGCACATTTCTCCCTTCAATTGATGGCCTTCGTCTACTTGGTTGCCTCTCAAATGATTCAGGACGCTGTTTTGGTGCACTGTGGGATCGAGCTTTAGCCATCGAGGACTTAGTATTTGCCATGTAACTAGGATAAAATGGATACTCATTGTAAAGGGATTCTGGTTCTGCATACTCTGAACGAGCATAGGAGAATGGGATTTTTGATGGATCGGGTTTTGACATTGCACTGTAGTATTGAGGGCTGCTTTGGGCTGTGCCATATGAGTATTCCTCAAAATGGCCACTGCAGGCTCTTGGACTATTATCTGTTATTGCTGATGGTGCTGGAGAGATGTGTCGATATTCTTGATTTGAGTATGCCTTGTGTGTTGAAAATCTGTGTTCTGTTCTTTCCGTTTGACCTTGGTTTGAATAGCTATTTCTACTCTTTGTGCTACCCTTTGATTCACCAATATCCATTTCCACAATCTTGATGTCCTCTTCATAATCCTATGATTGACATTGCCAAAAGGAGCATTAAACAAAAGGGTTACAAAGTCCTGTGCCACATTCATCTTAGTTCTCTTTGTTTTAGCCAAATATAATTGATGCAGAGGCTTCATGAAATCATTATATTTTCAAGAAACAGTCTTATTTTAATAGAAGGAAAAGGAAAATGTGAAACATACTTGATATGAGTGCCTAAATTTGTTGTCCTGTATAGATTTTCTGTGGACAGATTGCCTTGGATTGTTAGAATTTTCATCTTCAGCCATTCTTAATCTTTGGGCTCGAGCTCTAGCTTGAACGGTTACCAATGCTTGCATACATCTAAGAGTGGCAGTGGCCTGTTTCCTCACTAAATGTCCTCTCACCAAAGCCTGCAACTTCACTAGTCCTTTTAGTGCATTCAGCGCTTTTCTTGCCTGCATAGAATTACCAATGGAACAGTTCCATAAAAGTCTAATCTTTGTAGTTAGATCAGAAAGAATTCTCATGATTAATTTGGAAATTTGTTAAGAGGTTAGAGAATTGGTTTTACCAAATAACCGCGGAAAACAGACTGAATTTTGACAGCTGCAGGCTCCTCAAGTGCAGAGGCTCTAGCAGCAGCAGTGAGTTGGATTGCTGCTGCTGCTGCCTTGGCAGCGGCTGCTGCAGCAGCCGTGGCAGCTTCCACAGCCAAGGCATGTTTTTTATGGTCATTTTCTAAATCAAGCAATTCTTGTTTTGCTGGTGGTGGTGGGGTGGTGGCGATGATATCAGTGGCATTCAAATCCCTCTGACCTGGTGGAGTGGCTGATGACCTCCTGAAACTCCACCTCTTCTTCTCTTTAGGAGTTGTTGAAATTGGTGTTGTTGGTTGCTCATTGCTAGTAGTAGAGATTTGGTGATGATTACTTGTGTTCTTCTCTCCTTCTAATTTGTCTTTCTCTTTATCTTTTTTCCCTGTCAAGAAGCTCTTTATCCACCTACCTGTTTTCCCCATCCTTTTCACAATCTTCTAAACTAGCAATGCATCATGAAAGGAGCAAAAGAAGAGAGATATCTTGGTAGATGGATAGATAGAAAGCAACCACTGCTTTGAACTTCTCTCTTGATATGTCTATATCTTCTTCAATGAATGATCAGCAGCTTTCAGTACCAATTTGGTCCTTTTAATTGAAGCAAGAATTCAATGTATATGTCTAGGTGTACTTAACGGTTGCATTATATCCTCTATGCTTTGCTGTATTTACCACTTATAAAAGTACCAACATGATCAAGTTATTGTCTTGATTCTCTCTTTTTTTTTTTTGGAAGAATATAGGTCATGTGAGGGAAAGAAACAGCACTGAAACTCCCTATTGAAGCCAAGTTGGAAACTTGGGGGCAGTTTATGGAATATATTCTTTACCCATTGGTGGATCTTTCTTTCCCGTCACCAACTTTTTACCCTTTTCAAAATGCACCCATTATTAGGGGTTTAGGTCAGGATAATTTGGTAACTTCAATTTATTTATATACTACTGACTGATGGCTATAGTTATTCTATGAAAAGCCATGTGAAAAAAAAGTCAATGAACATGCAAAATCCTTGTAAAGTACTCTAGTGAAGATTGGAAGTAAGTGCTACCCCACTAGGTTGTGTTGTTTGGAGAGGGGTAGGGTATTAGCCTCAGGCTATGATTAACTTTTGTGCATTGTTAATTTAGTTCTTTTTACACTATCAAAGTTAACTGATAAATTACACAAATAATATATAAAAATTTATAATGTTAATGTATATAAGTTTATCGTTCTATTTTTAGTCATGGATTTGTTTATTGAAAGGCAAAGAGGGATATATAGGGACCTACATAATTGGGATGGGTGCCCAATTGAATCAGCACATGGTCATCCCTTTCCAGATGTTGGGGTGGACACTTTCTGTGTCATTTTCATCCCATACTTGATGATCCAAGGTAGGTCACTTTTATACTAAAAATAAAAGACCATCCAAGTATTTTTTTTTCTTTTTTCCAAAGATTATTCTTCATTGAAATGAAAACTTCTGGTTACTGCAATAATGTATCTGAGAATTGGACACTGAAATAATGACCCACAGAAGCTTTAATAGAAATAGACAGTGGAAGGACTAGTTTATGGTAAGGAGATAATGGATAGCAGTCGGTGGGCTGACATTTCCATTAATGCGGAAAATAGAGCCCTAAATGGACTTCTTGAAGACCAGCGGCTGGTGCCATGAATTGGGTGTTGAATGATTAATGTCTTGCCGCATCTCTTTCGTGCTATTGATACTTTTAAGTGGTCAAGTAGCTTTTTCTCTTTAATTATGATTATGATTAATAATAATAATAATAATAATAATAATAATATATAATCATCATACTATATTATAAGCATGAAGAATAAAAGTTGAATGTGAAAGACCAAAATGACCCTATAATATTATTAGACTTTTATGCCCTTAAAAGTTATATTAATAATACATTCGATATTAATAACAAAAGTTAGTTTTGTAACATTAAATTTAACTTGGATCTATCAAAGAATTTATTAAGATACATGTATCTAAATTCTCCACTTTACAAAGATAAGCTCTTTATCCTATGCGTATAATAATTGTTTTGAGCTAACATTTACAGTTCATACATTTTATCTTACATATTCAGTTTGTTATTATTTCTAAATGCAATTCTTTTCTTATAAATTGCACATGATTCAAAGCGCTTTACTATCCATGTACAAAACGATATTTTTTAAATTTTGTACTAACTATATAGGATAGGCGCGTGCCAAAGAACTAGTATATCTTAAATAAAAAGGAAACTATAAGTTGAAAGTCAAATTACTTAATTGCCCTTCTAAAACCTAAAAATACCAAGCTTACAAGAAAATCCAACCTTAGCTAAAGGGCGCACGGTAAAACTAAACGACACAACGCTTAGGCTACTAAAAACTTCTTGTTACCCGATGCTTCAGATTTGAAAAAATTGACATGTTTCTTATTGAAGTTGTTCCTCCATGCCTTATTCTTCTTCTTACTAAGTCAATATTTTTGGGTTTTTAAACCAAAAATTCAAAACAAACTTTAGATAAGTTGGTTATAGTTTTTTTGTGCTCAGTTTTTTAAAGAAAGATTATGCCTTCATTCTTCTAATTCACTATGAGATGCTTGAGTTCTATCTTTTAGAAGTTCAATCTTCTAATTCTTCTATATATTTTCTTTGAGTGGATACCTGGATTGAGATGGGAAACTACTATCCAATTAGGTAGGTCTCTAATGTTTCAACCATTGTATTATAATCAACTCTCTCTCCAATTTATTTTTTGTATATATGATAGTTTGGAGTATGAAATAATCGCAACATATTCTGGCTATTTGGTGTTTTATAAAATTTTTAGCACAACATGGTGTAGACAATAAATTGCGTCAAGAAAATAAAATCAAGATCGAAAAATATTACAACAATCGTATTATTTTATTTCAAATATTTGGGTGTTCATTCTCTATGAATCTACCGATTCTTCTTTTCAACAGTAAATAAAAGAGCCTCCGAGGTTAATCTTGAATTTTATTTTATTTTAATCCAAGTGCTTGAAGCTTGATCTTGATCTTGACGTACTTTTAATCCAAGGGCTTGCAGCTTGTTCTTGAATCTTCGTCTTGATCTTTTAATCCTTAGAACACTTGAATGATTGTGGCTTTTAGAGAAATCTGCAGCGTTTGATCCACGAGCTCTCTCTTACTTCTTGTTATAACTTTTGGTCCTTTTCTGGGTTATGAAGCTCCCTTATTTATAGTTGTGGGAGGAAAGAGTTGTGATAAGAACAAACTCTTTCCGACTGACACGTTGTTATAATTACTGGATTTATATTGCCACCATGGATAGCTGGAAAAACAATCAGGGCTTTATCAATGAGTGTCGTTTGTAGTTCGTTTTGGCTAAAGACTTGTATAAAATAAAAGATATTTGATAATCTTGAGAATGGAGGCATAGCTCTTGACCCATAATTTTTTTTAGTGTGTTTTGCCTGATTGTTGTTTGTAATTTTTTCATACAGTAGTTGTAGGCATGATACTTAGTGATAGTGCTCCAACTCTGAGACTATGTTGTAGCAACTTAAGTAAAAAATGTTAGGTCCAATTCCATTTAAGGGATGGATCATAAGTTTGTGCATATATTATAAGTAATAATGAGAACTCAAAGGAATTTTTATTTTTATGCCAATTATAATTGCTCTCTGCATGGGACTATAGGAGTATAAGCAGATAATGGGAGTGCCACCAATAGAGGTTCATGAATTCTTGCAAGGTATCCGTTCTAATTCTAACGTTGTTTGTTAACAAATCATATCAACTTTTACTTCAAGTCAATTTCCACTCTCAATTTCTCTCATCTCTAATATGGTTATCTGAAATTTTAATTTTGCAAAATTACATATATTCATCTGTTTATTGAATGATGTGACAGAGCAAAGATATAAATGATGTGACAGAGCGAAGACATGAATGATGTGATAGAGCGAATGTCTTCAAACATGTCGAATGCCATGGTTTTGTTCTTTCTGGTCGTTGCTCAGAGAGATTGGAGCAGTTTGACAAAAATAAATACAGGTTTCTCGCTGAACTTTAATATATTTTTGTATTAATATTTACCATTTGTTATTTATGAAATTGATTGATTGGTTGTTTTCATGAACTCCTCACTGGTCTCTTGCTCCGGCTCCGGCGAAATCGATCTAAAGTTTGGGAAAGCTGTGTATCGCACCAGCTCAAGAAACACTAATTATTCAGTGGTGCATATTCGAGATTTATTTGAACTGTTCATAATCTCCCCCTATTCTCTTGGTTCCACGGGTGTTTGTGAGTTTTGCAGGTATCACTTTTGTGGCTATTTGGCGGCGGAAGGGAGGTGTACGCGCACAAGCAATAGAGCAACAGCTATACACCGTCGGGAGTATACCAAGTCGAAAGTTCCAGGTTATATTCGTGGGAATTAGTACCTCCCGCCTCCTGTTTCCATGTCTCATGTGTTAATTACTTTGTTGCCGTAATATTTCGTACTAGTCTAGTCAGTCTAGTAGTGGGCTTATAGTTAATATTTGCTCCCTTTATTGTTCTGTGTGGTGTTTTTTTTCTTTTTTCTTTTTCGTTTTTAGACCTTCGTAGGTATAGAGCCTGTGATTTTTAATGGCAGAGTAGGGTCATGTCCTCGGGAAGGTCGGGTGGTGGGGAGGGGGTAGGGCAAGGGTCAGGGGGTGGGACGGGGCCCAAAGGAGGTAAAGGGAACAAGATCGCCTGTAGGTTGAGAATCAGATCGTGGAATATAGGGACGTTGACGGGTAAGTCTATAGAGCTGTCGAAGATTCTCCAGAAGAGGAGGGTCAATATAGCGTGTGTGTAGGAGACTAGGTGGGTAGGATCGAAGGTGAGGGATGCAGACGAGTATAAATTGTGGTTCTCCAGAGTCGTGAAGGGTAAGAACGGAGTGGGTATTTTGGTGGATAGGGAGAGAGTCGGTGGTGGAGGTTAGGCGGGTGAATGACAGATTGATGGCGATTAAGGTAGTAGTTAGAGGGAGCACTCTGAATGTCATTAGCGCTTACGTGCCCAAACGGGCTTGGACGAGGAGGTTAAAAGGCACTTCTGGGAGGCGCTGGATGAGGTGGTGCGGGGTATTCCGCCTACAAGAAGCTATTCATATGAAGGGATTTCAATGTTCATATTGAGTCGTCTGTTGGTGGCTATGATGAGGTGCACGATGGCTTCGGCTTTGGTGATAGGAACGGGGGTGGTACCTCACTGTTGGATTTCGCTACAGCTTTTGAGTTGTTGATCGTGAACTCTATGTTTCTGAAGAGGGAGGAACATTTGGTTACTTTCCAGAGTATGGTTGCTAAGACTCGGATTGATATCTCCTCTTCAGGAGATGCGATAGGGGGTTGTGCGAGGATTGCAAGGTGATCCCGAGTGAGAACCTCGCGACTCAACATAGACTCCTGGTGATGGACGTCGGTATCTTGATGAAGAGGAAGAAAAGGTTTGTACGGGGTCAGTCGAGGATCAGGTGGGGGGCTTTGTCTAAGGATAATGCACGGGAGTTGGAGAGGCGACTGACGACTATTGGTGCCTAGAAGATTAGTGGGGACGCTAGGGCTATGTGGACGGCGACGGCGAACTGTATAAGGGAGGCAGCAAG
The DNA here is from genome assembly GCA_005239525.1 of Nicotiana knightiana. Lineage (NCBI taxonomy): Eukaryota > Viridiplantae > Streptophyta > Magnoliopsida > Solanales > Solanaceae > Nicotiana > Nicotiana knightiana. The sequence continues at coordinate 90,165 of ML398109.1, forward strand.
AGAGGTGTTGGGAGTTTCGAAAGGTTACTCTGGCGGGCACCGAGGTGACTGGTGGTGGAATGACGTGGTCCAAGGTAAAGTGGAAGCCAAGAAAGCGGCTTAAATTAAGTTAGTAGAGAGCACCGACGAGGATCATAGGAGAGCGAATAGAGAAAGATATAAGGAGGCTAGGAAGGAGGCGAAATTAGCGGTCACAGAGGCTAAGACTGCTGCTTTTGGTCGGCTGTATGAGGAACTTGGGGCAAAGGTGGGGATAAGAAGTTATTTCGGTTGTCCAAAGGGAGAGAGAAGAAGGCTCGCGACCTAGATCAAGTGAGGTACATCAAAGACGAGGACGGTCGAGTATTGATGGAAGAGGCCCAGATTAGGCAAAGATGGTAGTCGTACTTCCATAAACTTCTGAATGAAGGGGGGGGGGATGGAAACATCGTGTTAGGGAAATTGGGGAACTCCGAGAGCCACCATGACTTTAGGTATTATAGGAGAATTAAGGTTGAGGAGGTCGTGGGTGCGATGGGTAAGATGAGTCGGGGCAAAGCAACCGGACCTGGTGAGATTCCAGTAGAGTTTTTGAGATATGCAGGTAGATCAGGCTTGGAGTTGCTGACTGGGTTGTTTAATGTTATCTTCAGGACGAAGAGGATGCCTGATAAGTGGTGGTGGAGTACAATGGTTCCGGTGTACAAGAACAAAGGTGATATCCAAAATTGTAACAACTATAGGGTATCAAGTTACTAAGTCATACCATGAAAATTTGGGAGAGGGTGGTGGAAGGGAGGATAAGGAGGGTAGTGTCTATATCAAAAAACCAGTTCGGGTTTATGCCGGGTCGTTCTACTACGTAAGATACCTTATCAGAAGGTTGGTGGAACAATACAGGGATAGGAAGAGGGATTTACATATGGTGTTTATGACCTAGAGAAGGCGTATGACAAGGTCCCCAGGGACGTCCTTTGGAGATGTCTGGAGGTGAAAGGTGTGCGGGTGGCTTACATTATGGCAATAAAGGATATGTGTGATGGATCTATGACTCAGGCTAGGACTCTGGGAGGTGACTCAGAGCCTTTTCCGGTGGTTATGGGGTTACACCAAGGATCTGCGCTCAGTCCGTTCTTATTTGCCTTGGCGCTGGACGCACTGACACACCATATTCAAGGAGAGGTTCTATGGTGTATGTTGTTTGCTGATGATATAGTTCTGATTGATGAGACGCAATTCAGTGTTAATGGGAGACTCGAGGTATGGAGGCAGGCCTTGGAGTCTAGGTGTTTTTCACGTAAAAATCTCTATGTTTTTACTTTACTGCACTTATTATTCCGCACCAGTAGAAGTTGGAACACCAAGAGAACCAGGTTCTTCTATTGAGACAGCACTCAAAAATTGGACACCACACAAATCACCCCCCTCTTGTGTGGTATTGACGTATAAAGCATCAACGGGACTTTAGGGCTTAGGGATTGGGTAAGTGGTCATTTGGGTTTTGGGGGTTAATGGGATAAGGTGGGACCCAAATTGGGCTCAATTTTGGATAAGAAAAGGTTAACAAACCCAATTTCTTCCAAATTAATAAATACTTGTAAAATCATTCGTAATTGGTTAAATTAAAACTAAAAGTTAAAAGTGAAATTATTTTTTGTATTTTCAAATATTATAATAAAGTAAAAAAAAAGGAGAGAAATTATGCTAAAGTTATGGTAGAATTAAAATAATATCACTATAAAAATATTAATCGACCTTAATTTAAATTGAAAAATATAATAAGGTGAGAAATATTATAAATAAGACTATTTTTGTATTTTTGATTTTTACATATTACAACAATAAAAATAAAAATAATATAAATTAAAATCTAGGAAGAATAAACTCAACTAAATATGTATAAAATACTAGAGTAGCTTGACAACGTGGCAGGTCAAAAATTATGTGCTTACAGAGATGATAGGTTTTTCAGATTATCAAGTGTTAGGTCAAACCTTGTATATGCTGCTGCACTGCTACCACTCGGTACAACAAGAAATCGTTTAAAACTATAGAATTGACTATACTACAACTGGAAAACTAATCCTATATATTCCCATATCTGTTTCCCTATTGGTTTCTTAAGGACGTTTGGCCAGACCACGAAGCATATCACAACAGGCGCAAAAAAACTGATCGCATTAGGTTCGTATATAGTTCCATAATAAAGTTTGACAAATCATCAAAACCATAATAGCATAACTTACCACCCCTTATATTATGGAAATCCTATTTTTATATTTTTGGTTATTAAAAAAGACTCGAAAGAGGCAATAGAGAATAACACTAGCAGATTTAATATTTGCAGATACCACAACTAGTGTAAGGGCTTAGATATCATTTTATTTTAGCTTCAAAATTTGATGTCACACAATATTTGAGATGGAAACCGAAATATCTAGTGACATAAATTATTATCGAAAAGTATAAAAATCTCTGTTATATAGAGTAAAGAAGCTGTTAAATTCGATCCACAATATGTTGGAGGGGTCAAGAATTGGGTAAAAGGGTGGGTTGGATTTTAAAATGGTTCAAATAATTTTATTTATGTTTTATTTAATCTTCTTAAAATTAATTTTTGTCATGCCATCAAATTTCACCGGAAAAGTACAAAATCCAGAAAGAATGATCATTTAACCGAGATAAATAAAGTAAAGTGACTTTTAAATACAAAATAAAGTTATATGACTTTGATGGCCAATTGCCCAATGTTGAGTCACCATCTTGAATTCCTTTTGCTTTTATCTTTTCTGTAAAACTGACGGAGGGAGTGTTACTAAAGAAGCGGCACATTATGAATAATGAGTTCAATTATGAATAAGCTTAATTGAATCTTTAATGTTGGAATAACCATGTGTGATCTTAAAAGAAGACAGAAAAATACACTGCGGAAAATTGAAGCCATTTTTGCTCTCTGGTAAATAAAAGTAGGGATCAAGAAAGATAAGTTTACTTGGATAAAAAGAGATAATTAGGAGTGGTCATCACTCATCATGTCTTTTTATTTTACCCTATTGATTAGCTAGAGGTTGAAGTAGCTTTTTTATTTTCTTCTAAAAGTTATTAATTGGTGCATGAACATTGATTAACAAGGGCCCGAAGCCATAAAGACAAATAGCATATGAACATTTGATGTTCCATTAATAGAGTATAAATAATTTAGTTGATGATAAGTGATTAATTAGTTGGCAATCACATGGAATTATTTACATGTTCCCCCTGACCCTCTACTGTATTTGATTAGATGAAACTCTGTAGCTATTTCTCGGCCTTCTTTTATTTTCTCTTTTTGGGTTTTATTTTTGGATTAATTCATGTTATATCTATTTATCTCTTTTTTGACGAGGTAGAATTGACATTTCCAAACATGACACTCTCTACATATATGGTGAACGCAAATAGTTACTACTTACTAGTAATTGCTAAGGATCGGAGATTGAGGAGGCGGAGGGAAAAAGTGTGGAATTTCCTTACTAGCGAAAAAAGCAACGTACCATTGAATTTAAAGTCTTAATATTATGATCCGATCCCCTGTAAACGATAGGTGTGAAATTGACAAAAACAATTCTGAGTTGACTAGAGTCAACAGACCTAAATAAAGTTGCAAATGATCAGTGCTTAATTTTAAGGAATGGAAGTGAATAAGGCGCTTTCTTAGCTTCTTCTTTTTTTTTTTATGGAAAATGATTGTTCCAAATATATAATTATTTTTAAACCTCGAGTTTTAATCAGTCAACGAAGATTGATTTATTGGAAAATAATTATGGGGTGGCAAATAAAATATAAATAAAGTGTATATCATGCAATAAATAGCTATACGTGAATCAAATCATGCATGTGGGCACCAGTCCATACCCCTTCAGAGACATTCTGTGCTCTCCGTTGTCAGTACATAATATTTGTGATTATCTAAAAAATTGATTAGATGATTATTAATTTAACAATACAGAATATATAGATTGTTATATATTTTTCGACTCTCTGCTTTAGCACTAACCACACATATTATCGAAAACATTTATTTGCTAGTGTTCAATTTTTGGATGTATATATGATATAAAATAAACCTTTCGAATTATTTGTCCATACTCGTGGTCAACATTTTTGTTGAGCACAAAAGCACATGCTTTTGTTCTTCTGATTATAATAACCGTGGTTTTTGTCTTCTGATCTTTTTTGGTCGTTATCTGGGAATTGGATCTATTAGAACCCAAATCCTACCCATTAAATTTTTTTGTCTCTGTTAGTGTGTGTGTGACAGAGATGTTTAAATCAGGAGATAGCAGATTTATCTCATTGAATCACGACCTTGTGTTCCCCTTCACATGTGGGTAATTGTACTCCCTATTGATGCAAGATATATTGTTTTAATTTGTAGTTGCTGGACTGTCTCTAAATATTGTAAATAGTATCTTCATATTACTTGATCAGTAAATAGGAAAACTTTTATCACACTATACAAATATAGTAAATGTCTTCCTTTCTCCCATAGTCAATCAATTCATTTTTTCGCTTTTTATCGCACGCTTCAACTATTTATTTATATAGTGTATGGGGTCTAACTAATAAAAAATACATATGAATTAGTTCTAAAAAAGCGAATATTCACGTCATAAATAGAGGTCATTAAGAATGTATTTACTTTTCTATTGATTGTCTAACCTATGCTTTTTGCATGCCTATATATGGTACAAAATCGAAAAAATGCATGTTATAAGTTTTACATGGTTTAAAAAAAAAAACTGAACCAGAGATTTATTGGACAAAGAAAAAGAAATCACCGCAGCTACTTAAACTAGTCAATTGGGATTTTATTGGTTTCCATTACCATTTTTACATAATTGTTATAATATCAGATAAAAGTAGACAAAGATTCGATATAAGACCTCCTATTTTCGGAAGACCGCCTGAATTAACTTGTTCATGAGGCGGGAGGAAATTTTTTTTTTTTGAAAAGAAGAAATGTTATTTTTCTTTCTTCTTTCAAACCTGTTTTAGTAGAGTGTGCTCGTGCAATGAGTAAATGCACCAAAATAAAACAGAAATAAAGTAAATATATAAGTTTAAAAAGACGAAGAAGAACACGTGGACATGGTCATACACGGGTTTCTCCTAACTTTGGGTCAGAAAAGTTTTGAGAATTAAGGTATATAGGGATTTGCATTTTACAAGAAAATCTGGGAAATGAAGTATTGCATCATGTTTACCAAAATAAACGGATCATGTCGGATATTCATGCACTGAACGATGCTTTTCTACTGTAGCAGGAATAGCATACTCAGTCTTATCCCAAATCATGGGGTTTGAAAAGGGTAGTATGTACGCAGATCTTATCTCTATCTTGTGAGGATAGAGAGGATGTTTCCAATAGACTCTCGGCTCAGGAAAGCATAAGCATCACATTAATGAAAATATAGACAACAAGGGACAGTACCAAAAAGCCATATAAAAGCATAATAAAAACAACAAGATATTAAGGTAATCAACAATGAAAGAAAACAACAGTTAGTCTTAAAAATCTACTGCCCATAGAAAGTGAGACTGCATGCCAATACTACTGTTATGAACACTCTAGACTCCTACTCTACTACCTTAATCCTCGACCTCCATACCTTCCTATCAAGGGTCACGTCCTCGGTCAGCTGAAGCTGCGCCATGTCTTTCCTAATCACCTCTTCCCACCTCTTTTTTGGCCTACCTCTACCTCTCCGTAGGCACTCCAATGTTAACCTCTCACACCTCCTCACCAGGGCGTCTGTGCTCCTCCTCTTCACATGAGCAAACCACCTAAGTTGCGCTTCCCGCATCTTGTCCTCAATAGAGGCCACACCCACCTTGTCGCAAATAACCTCATTTCTGATCCTATCTAACCTGGTATGTTCGCACATCCATCTCAACATCCTCACTTCTGCTACCTTAATCTTCTAGACATGAGCGATTTTGAGTGTTCAACACTCAACTCCATACAACATCGTTGGTCTGACCACCATTCTGTAGAACTTACCCTTAAATTTTGGTGGCACCTTCTTATCACATAAAACACCGGAAGCGAGTCTTCATTTCATCCATCCCGCCCTAATAAGATGTGTGACATCTTCATCAATCTCCCCATCCCTATGAATAATAGACCCAAGGTACTTAAAACTCCCTTTCATAGGGATGACCTGCGAGTCCAACCACACCTTCCCTTCCCCCTCTGTCACGACCCTAATTCTCCCTCCGTGAATTGTCGTGACGGCACCTAGTCCTTACAACTAGTTAAGACTAACACTTTGAGGAAACATAAAATGAAAGCATGAACATTAATAGCTATCAATAACAATAATCTAAATAAGCAATTGAATGCCGCTCGGAATATACACCTTGAACTCTCCGACAGCAGCTACTGCGACTAGTAACGAGGCTGGTGAGATGAACCTGGATCTGCACACGAAAAATATGTGCAGGAAAGGGCGTGAGTACACCACAACGGTACCAGTAAGTGTCAAGCCTAACCTCAGTCGAGTAGTGACAAGGTCAGGTCAGAGCCCTACCGGTATATATATATATATATATATATATATATATATATATATATATATATCGTAGAAATATAATGAGTAAGAAATCATAGAAGGCAACAACTCAGTACACCGAAATACAACAGGGGATCTCCCAAGATACTGTCTCGTAATCCCAAACGTAAATGTGTAGGGAGATCTCCCGGAATACTGATCCGTAGTCCCAAAGTAAATATGCAAGACAGAGGGATCTCCCGGAATACCGTTCTATAGTCCCAAAGTAAATATGCAGAACAGGAGGATCTCCCGGAATACCGTTCCGTAGTCCCAAAGTAAATATGCAGAACAGGGAGATCTCCCTGAAGTTCCTTAGTCCCAAAGTAAATATGCAGAACAATGGGATCTCCCAGAATACCGTTCCGTAGTCCCAAAGTAAATATGCAGCCCAAAAAATAGAATTCAATAATTACAACACGTAATCCTACATTCCAGACTAAGCACAAGTTGAGAAATAAACATGTAAATTAACTAAACATTCTGCACGTAGTTCAGATAAAAAGTTAAGGCAAGTAGGCATTCTATTCTAGTAACAAGGTACTACACATGCTGATAAAATTCAAATAAGAAGGAAAACATGTTATTACTTAGTAGAAATTGGAGTTTTTCAACAATTAGCCCGTGTACGTACTCGTCACTTCATGTACACGGTGCTCATATATCAAACAATACCAATCCTAAGGGGAGTTCCCCCACACAAGGTTAGGCAAGCCACTTACCTCGAACCAAGCTCAAATCAATCCGAAACAACGCTCTTTCCACGAAAATCTAACTCTGAATGGCCCAAACCTAGCCAAAATCAATTTAATAACATAAATACAACTACGAGGAACTAATCTAGCTACTGAATTAAAGCTAAAGCAAGAAATTGGAAACTCGCCCAAAAAGCCTCCCCGGGCCCACGTCTCAGAATTGAGTAAAAGTCACAAATTATGAACATCTATTCACTCACGAGTTTAACCATACCAAATTTACTCAAATCCGATACCAAAATCTGGATCAAAACCCCAAAATTCGGTATAAGAACTTTTCTCAAATTTTCCCAATTTTCCACCCCAAATCACTAATTTAATGATAAAATTAAGGACATAATCATGGGAATTAACCAAATCTAGGTAAGAATCACTTACCCCAAACACCCACGCAAGAACCTCTCCAAAATTCAGCTTCTACCGAGCTCCCAATTCAATTTTGTGATAAGAACTCAAAACCCTCATTTTTGAATCTTTTATTCTGCCCAGGTACGCCTCCTCGCGTTCGCAAAACACAAACTCCCTTAGACCAAAATTTCCTTCTACATGAACGCGATCAACCACTCGCGAACACGAACCTTTACTGACCCCTCTCATCGTGATCGTGACTGCACCTCAGCGAACGCGTAGACCAAATGAATAGGTCCCTAGTTGTCTCTTCTCCTCTTCAAGAACGCGTTCCCCAACTCACGTTCGCGATGCGCTCTACTCCCAAACCTTCGCGAACGCGAAGAAAAAATCCTCCTCAGCCTCCAGGTACACTTCATGAACACGAGACCTGCCTCGCGAATGCGTAAGACGAAACCAGCAACATCAAAAACCAGTAGATATCAGCTATCACTCAAAGGCCAATAATGATCCGTTAACCACCCGAAACTCACCCGAGGCCCTCGAGGACCTCAACCGAACCTACCAACAAGTCCGAAAATATCATATGAACTTAGCCGAACCCTCAAATCACCTCAAACAACAGAAAAACACGAACTACACACGAATTCAAGCCTAATGAACTTTGAAATTTCCAGATTCTACAAACGACATCGAAACATATCAAATCACGTCCGAATGACCTCAAATTTTACACACAAGTCTATAATGACACCACGAACCTACTCTAACTTCTGGAAATCTAATACGACCCTGATATCAAAATTTCCACTGCTAGCCAAAATTGCCAAAATTCCAACTTACGCCAATTTAAGCCTAATTCTAGTATGGACCTCAAAAATCACATTCCGGACGCGCTCCTAAGGACAAAATCACCTAATGAAGATAACAGAACCATCAAAATTCAAATCTGAGGTCGTTTAAACATAAGTCGTCATCTGGTCACCTTTTTTAATTTAAGCTTCCGATTAAGAGACTAAGTGTCTCAATTCACTTCGAAACCACTCCGTACCCGAACCAACCAACCCGGTAAAATATAACACAGATGTAAAGCAAAAATGAAGTAGAAATGGGGGAAATGGGGCTATAAATCTCAAAACGACTGTTCGGGTCGTTACATCCTTCCCCTCTTGAACAAATGTTCATCCTCGAACGGGTCTAGAGACATACATGGAGTCTCAAATAGGCGTCGATATCTGCTCCACATATCACGCTTGATCTCCCAAGTGGCCTCCTCCAAAGGCTGACCTCTCCACTGCACCTTTACTGATACTATATCCTTTGACCTCAACTTTCGAACCTACCGCTCCAAAATGGCCACCGGCTCCACCTCATAAGTCATATCACCATCTAACTGAACCGTGCTGAAATTCAAAACATGGGAAGAATCACTGATATACTTACGGAGCATAGAAACATGAAATACTGGATGCACACTCGACAAGCTAGGTGGAAAGGCAAGCTTGTAAGCCATCTCCTCTATCCTCAGAAGTACCTCAAAAGGCCCAATTAACTGGGGGATCAACTTGCCCCTCTTCCCAAACCTCATAACACCCGTCATGGGTGATACCTTTAGCAGAACCTTCTCCCCCACCATGAAAGACACATCACAGACCTTCCTGTCCGCATAGCTCTTCTGTCTAGACTGTGCCGTGCGAGGCTGCTCCTAAATCAATTTCACCTTGTCTAATGCATCTTGGACCAAGTCTGTACCCAAGAGCCTAGCCTCACCCGGTTTGAACCATCCCATTGGAGATCTACACTACCTCCCATATAAAGCCTCGTACGAAGCCATCTCAATGCTCGACTGATAACTGTTGTTATATGCAAACTCCACGAGCGGCAGAAACTGGTCCCATGAACCCCCAAAATCAATGACACAAGCACGTAACATGTCCTCTAATATTTGGATAGTGCACTCGGACTGTCCGTCCCTCTAAGGGTGAAAGGCTGTGCTCAACCCAACCTGAATACCGAACTCTCGCTGTACGACCCTCCGAAACTGTGATATAAAATGTGTGCCTCTATCTGAAATGATGGAAACTGGGACACCATGAAGGCGAACAATCTCTCGGATGTAACTCTCAGCCAACCTCTCTGAAGAGTAAGTAGTACCCACTAGAATGAAGTGCGCGGACTTGGTCAGCCGATCCACAATTACCCAAATAGCATCAAACTTCCTCGAAGTCCGTGAGAGCCCAACTACAAAATCCATGGTGATCTTCCCACTTCCATTATGGGATATCCAGCCTCTGAAGCAAGCCATCCGGTCTCTAATGCTCGTACTTAACCTACTGATAGTTGAGACACCGAGCTACAAACCCAACTATATCCTTCTTCATCCTCCTCCACCAATAGTGTTTTCTCAAATCTCGGTACATCTTCGCAGCACCCGGATGAATGGAATACTGCGAGTTATGGGCCTCCTCAAGAATCAACTCCCGAAGCCCATCCACATTGGGCACACATATTCGACCCTGCATCCTCAACACTCCATCATCGCCAATAGTCACATCTCTAGCATCACCTCGCTGAACCCTAATCTGAAGGACGAGCAGATGGGATCATCATACTGACACTCCCTGATATGATCATAAAGAGAAGACCTAGAGACCACACAAGCCAATACCCATCTCGGCTCCAAAATATCCAATCTGAAAAACTGGATAGCTAAGGATTGAACATCCAATTCTAAGGATCTCTCTATTGCTTGAAGATATGCTAAGCTTCCCAAAATCTCCGCCCGACGACTCAAAGCATCGGCCACCATATTGGCCTTCCCTCGGTGGTACAAAATGGTGATGTCATAATCCTTAAGCAGCTCCAACCACCTCCGCTGACGCAAGTTAAGATCCTTTTTCTTGAACAGGTGCTGCAAACTTCGGTGATCGGTGTAGATCTCACAAGGCACACCGTACAAATAGTGTTGCCAAATCTTCAGGGCGTGAATAATTGATGCTAACTCAAGATCGTGGACATGATAGTTCTTCTCATGCACCTTCAAATATCTGGACACGTAGGCAATCAACCTACCGTCCTGCATCAACACCGCGTCAAGACCAATCCGCGAAGCATCACAATATATGGTGTAGGACCCTGAACCTGCAGGTAATACCAATACTGGGGCTGTAGTCAAAGCTGTCTTGAGCTTCTGAAAGCTCTCCTCACACTCCTCTATCCACCTGAATGGAGCACCCTTCTGGGTCAGCCTGGTCATGGCAGTGCTGCAATAGATGAGAATCCCTCTATAAAACAACGGTAATACCCCACCATACAAAGAAAACTGCGGATCTCTGTAGTTGATGATGGTCTGGGCCAACTCTGCACTGCCTTAACCTTCTTCGGATCTACCTTGATCCCATCACTCGATACTATATGACCCAAGAAGGATACTGAGTCTACCCAAAACTCACACTTAGAAAATTTTGCATATAACTTCTTTTGTCTCAAAGTCTGAAGCACAGTCCTCAGGTGCTTTTCATGATCCTCCCGAGTCTGAGATTACACCAGAATGTCATCAATAAATACAATGACAAATGAGTCAAGATGAAGCCGGAACACACTCTGCAGCAAATTCATAAAGGCCGTTGGAGCATTGGTCAGCCTGAAAGAAAAGACAAGAAACTCATAGTGACTATATCTTGTCCTAAAAGCAGTCTTCGGGATATCTGACTCCCAAATTTTAAACTGATGATAGCCTGAACATAAGTCAATCTTGGAAAACACCCTGGAACCCTGTAGCTAATCGAATTATTCATCAATGCGAGGCAATGAGTACCTGTTCTTCACTGTAACTTTTTCAGCTGGTGATAATCAATACACATACGCATAGAACCATCCTTTTTCTTCACAAACAAGACCGAAGCACCCCAAGGTGACACACTAGGATGAATGTAGCCATTACCAAGCAACTCCTGCAACTGCTCCTTCAACTCCTTCAACTTATAAAGATCCATATGGTAAGGTGGAATAAAGATGGTCTGAGTGTCCAGCAACAATTCAATGCCAAAATCAATATCTCTGTCGGGCACCATGCTTGGAAGATCAGCTGGAAACATCTGGAAAATCCATCACTACTGGGACTGACTTTAACTGTAGGGGTATCAATACTGACATCTCTCACATAAGCTAAATACGCGTCACACCCATTCTCAACCATTTGCTGAGCCTTAAGGAATGAAATAACCCTGCGGGGTGTATACTCTAAGGTACCCCTCCACTCTAATCACGGTAATCCAAGCATAGCTAGCGTCACGGTATTAGCGTGACAATCAAGAATAGCATAATGGGGAGACACCCAGTCCATGCCCAAGATAACATCAAAATCTACCATGGTGAGTAATAATAAATCGGCTCTGGTATCAAAACCACTAAGAGCAATCAAACACGACCGATATACGCGACCCACAACAAGAGAATATCCCACAGGACTAGATATATAAATAGGGGAACTCAAAGAATCCCGAGATACGCCCAAATATGGAGCAAAATAAGAAGACACATATGAATACGTAGAGCCTGGGTCAAGTAATACCTACACATCTCTATGACAGTCTAGAACAATACCTGTAACGACAGAGTCGAAAGAAACCACCTCTGAACGAGCCGAAAGAGCATAATACCTAGCCTGGCCTCCCCCTCTAGGGTGACCTTGACCTCCCCGACCTCCACCTCGAGCTGGCTGAACAAGTGGGGCAGTAGCTGGTTCTGGAAGCATGGCTGGAGGATCCGGTGGAGCACGTGGTGGGTGAGAAGTATGTGGAGGTGAACCCTCCTAAGTCTGGGGAAATCCCTCACCATATGGCGAGCATCACCACACTAAAAAAACCTCTCGAAGGACGCAAGTGTTGTGACTAGCTCGGGCCAGGTCTGCTAGACTAGCCGCTAATACCACCCCGAGCAGGAGGCACAGTAGATACTGGCGGTGCATAATAAGGCTCCTGGGGCTTGGAAGGAGCTGGAACACCACTGGCGCTTGGAAGAGCTGAATGAACAGGGCGACTCACATAACCCTACCATGGCGAGCTGCTGGGGCACGAGCTCCAGAATAATAACCAGTCTCTCGATACCTCTTGGCCTCTCTCTCCTCTCTGTCCCGAGTAAGCATTCCCTCCACTCTCCTAGCAATACTCACGACCTACTGATAAGAGATATCCATCCCCAACTCCCTGGCCATATTGGTCCTAATACTGGGTGGAGTCCCTGAATAAAGCGAAGAACCCTCTCCCGAACTATGGCAACCAAGGCCGGTGCATGTCGAGCCAACTCACTAAAACGAATTGCATTCTCTAACACAGTCATAGAACCCTGGCGCAGCTGCTCGAACTCACCATGCATCCTTGAGGCTCTTAGGAACATACTCTCTCAAAAACATATCCGAGAACTGAGTCCATGTGAGTGAGGCTGCCTCGTCCGGACTACTCAGCTCATAAGCACACCACCACTGATAACCTTCTCCTCTAAGTTGGAAAGCGGTGAACCAAACCCCACTCGTCTCCTCTTTGCCCATAGTACGGAGAATACGATGACATTCCTCAAGAAAACCTTGAGCATCATCTGAAGCCAATGCGCTGAAAGTAGGTGGGTGGTACTTCTTGTACCTCTCAAGTCTAATCTGCTCCGCCTCAGAAGTGTATGTCCTGGTCTCATGCTGAATCGGATCTACCGGCAGCATAGGAATAAACTCTGGGGCCTGATCAACCTGGACCCTCTGGTTAGGAGTACGGGCTGCGGGAGTCTGTTCCCTTCATCCGGCCTAAGATGTGGTGGGAGCTAAGGTGCTGAACATGCTCACGAACTGGGCTAGACTCTCCTGGAGGGCTGGTACAGTAATAGGAACCTCCAGTGCCTGCCCTCTACCTCGAGCTACTGGGGGATCTTCTGTCGCAGCTCACGCGGGTGCTCTGGCTGCACCGCGTGGTCGTCCTCTATCCCGGCCCTAGCCTCTGGCGACTCTGGCAGGGGGCTCGGCTGCCTGATTGTCAATCTCCCGGTATGAGTCCTCATCATCTGTGAGAAATAATAGAATAGAGAATTTTAGAATTTGAGGTCAATAACTCACACGACAAGGAAATCAAAGAAGTATGGTTGTTAACAGTACCATAGCCTCCCGAAGATAAGTACAGACGAATCCGTAATGATCCGCGAGATTCTAATAAACCGGCTTGTGACTCACATACCTATGAACCTAGAGCTCTGATACCAACTTGTCACGACCCCAATTCTCCCTCCGTGAATTGTAGCGATGGCACCTAGTCCCTACGACTAGGTAAGCCTAACACTTTGTGGAAAAATGAAATGAAAGCATGAACATAAATAGCTATCAGTAACAATAATCTAAATAAGCAATTAAATGCCGCTCGACATATACAACTATCAACTTTCGAAATTTACTAACACTCCCAAGACCCAGAACACCGTAAGTTACAAGCTACTAAGAAGTCTTAACTAATCTATACATCATTTTCTATAGAAAAGAAGGAAAAATGAACATAGAAGGATAGATCGAGACTCCGACGATCTGTGGGCGCGGACAAATATACCTTGAAGTCTCTAACAGCAGCTACTGCGATTAGTAATGAGGCTGGTGAGATGAACTTGGATCTACACACGAAAAACATGTGTAGAAAAGGGCGTGAGTACACCACAATAGTACCCAGTAAGTGCTAAGCCTAACCTCGGTCGAGTAGTGACGAGGTCAGGTCAGGGTCCTACCGGTATATATATATATATATATGGTAAATCAAGGAAAAATGAAATATCGCAGTAAAATAAAGACTGAAATTTAACGAGTAAGAAATAATAGAAGGCAACAACTCAGTGCATCGAAATACAGTAGGGGATCTCCCGAGATATCGTCTCGTAGTCCCAAACGTAAATATGAAGAAGGAACTCCCAGAATATCGATCCGTAGTCCCAAAGTAAATATGCAAGACATGGGGATCTCCAGGAACACCGTTCCGTAGTCCCAAAGTAAATATGCAGAACAGGATGATCTCCCGGAGTACCGTTTCGTAGTCCCAAAGTAAATATGCATAACAGGGGGATCTCCCGGAATACGTTTTTGTAGTCCCAAAGTAAATATACAGCCTAAACAATAGAATTCAACAATTACAACACGTAATCCTACAATTCAGCGTAAGCACAAGTTGAGAAAGAAACATGTAAATTCACTAAACATGCTGCACGTAGTTCAGATAAACGGTTAAGGAAAGTAGGCATGCTAATCTAGTATAATAGGGTACTACACATGCTGATAAGATTCAAATAAAAAGGAAAATATGTTATTACATAGTAGAAATTGGGTTTTTTCAACAATTAGCCCGTGTACGTTTTCCTCACCTCATGTACACGACACTCATTTATCAAACAGTACCAATCCTAAGGGGAGTTCCCCCACACAAAGTTAGGCAAGCCAATTACCTCGAAACAAGCTCAAATAAATCCTAAACAACACTTTTTCCACGAAAATCCGACTCCGAATGGCCCAAATCTAGCCAAAATCAATTACGTAAAATAAATACAACTATAAGGAACTAATCTAGCTACTGAAATCAAAGCTAAAGCAAGAAATTTGAAATTCGCCCCAAATAGCCTCTCCGGGCCCACGTCTCGGAATTTGGTAAAAGTCACAAATTATGAACACCCATTCACTCATGAGTCTAACCATACCAAATTTTCTCAAATCCGATACCAAAGTCTCGATCCAAACCCCAAAACTCGGCCTAAGAACTTTTATCAAAATTTCCCAATTTCCACCCCAAATCACTAATTTAATGATACAATTAAGGACATAATCATGGGAATTAACTAAAACTAGGTAAGAATCACTTACCGCATACACCCACGCAAGAATCTCTCCAAAATATCGCCTTCTAACGAGCTCCCAATTCATTTTGTGGTATGAACTCAAAACCCTCATTTTTGAATCTTTTATTCTGCCCAGGTATGCCTCCCCCGTGAATGCGGAAGCACCCTTGCGTTCGCGAAGCACAAACTTCCTTAGACCAAAATTCCCTTCTACGTGAATGCGATCAACCACTCGCGAATGTGAACCTTTACTGACCTCTCTCATCGCGATCGCAACTGCACCTCTAGGATTGCATAGACCAAATGAATGGGTCCCCAGTTGCCTCTTCTCCTCTTTGCGAACACGTTCCCCAACTCGCATTTGTGATGCACTCTACTCCCAAACCTTCGCAAATGCGTCCTTTTCTTCGCGAACGCGAAGAAAAAAATCCTCCTGATCCTCCAGGTACACTTCGCGAATGCGAGACCTGCCTCGCGAATGCGTAAGAGGAAACTAGCAACATAAAAAACTAGCAGATATCGGCTATCACTCAATGGCCAATAATGATCTGTTAACCACCCAAAACTCAACCGAGGCCCTCGGGACCTCAACTAAACGTACCAACAAGTCCCAAAACATCATACGAACTTAGTAGACCCCTCAAATCACCTCAAACAACATCAAAAACACGAATTACACAGGGATTCAATCCTAATGAAATTTGAAATTTCCAAATTCTACAAACGATGTCGAAACATATCAAATCACGTCCGAATGAACTCAAATTTTACATACAAGTCAAGATGACACCATGAACCTACTCCAATTTCTGGAAATTCAATACGACCCTGATATCAAAATTTCCACTACCGGCCAAAATTCCAACTTTCGCCAATTCAAGCCTTATTCTACTACAGACCTCAAAAGTCATATTCTGGACGCGCTTCTAATCCAAAATCACCTAAAGGAGCTAATGTAACCATCAAACTTTAAATCTGAGGTCATTTACACACAAGTCGACATCCGGTCGACTTTTCCAACATAAGCTTCGAATTAAGAGACTAAGTGTCTCAATTCACTCTGAAACCACTCCGGACCCGAACCAACCAACCCGGTAAAACATAACATAGTTGTAAATCATAAAAAAGTAGAAATGGGAGAAACTGGGATATAACTCTCGAAACGACCGACCGAGTCGTTACACCCCCCGAGTTTCACCACTGAACTTACACTCCAAGTATTCTGTATTTGTCTTGCTCAACTTAAAACCTTTAGATTCCAGGGTTTGCCTCCATACCTCTAATGGCGCGTTCACACCATCTTGCGTCTCGTCAATCAATACAATATCATTTGCAAATAGCATGCACCACACCACATCCCCTTGGATGTGGTGCGTCAGTACGACCATCATCAAAGCAAACAAAAAATAGCTTAGTGCTGACCCCTGATGCAAATCCATCGTAACCGAAAAATGGTCTGAGTCCCCACCCACCGTCCTCACTCGGATCTTTACTCCATCATATATGTCCTTAATCAATTAGGCAACATGTGCACCTCTATCCTCCAAACATCTCCACAAAACCTCCCTTAGAACTTTATCGTATGACTTTTCTAAGTCGATGAACACCACATACATGTCCTTCCTTCTCTCCCTATAATTATCCCCTCTTCCTCACCCTTGGCTCTACCACTCTATCCCAGACTCTCATAGTATGGCTAAGTAGCTTGATACCCCGATAGTTGTTGCAATTTTGGATATCGTGCACTTAATATTTCTACCTTATTTATATTTATTACATAATAAATGATAAAATATAAAGGGCTAAACCCCTCCACCCAAAAAAAATAAATATAAAGCAGTTGGTAATGAAAAACAAGTGGGTTACCCTCTCCTAGTATTGGCTTTGCAGTTGTATTTGGACTAAAGTTAACACCACCTCAAAGTTGGAGGATGAAAACACTCCCAACTTGCCTAACATGGAATTATGAGGTCACAATTTCTGATAATTGATCTGAGCTGCGACATGATGTAGAGAGATTAGTCCAGAATTTAAATAATTATGAACATAATGATAGTCAATTTTAATGTGCTTCGTTCTTTCATGATATCAACCCAAAATTTCAACCAATCGAGATCATGATGGTGCCTAACACCGCTTGCTAGGCAAGCTAACACACAACAAAAAAAATAGGAAGAACTGCTATAATAGACTAACAACAGAATAATAACATAATGCAAAGGAAATTCTGAAATAAAATTACATAATAAGACAAAATCTAACAACTACGCGAACCATCCCAAGATGTTGAGTCACAAGTACATGAGTTTCTAGAGTTTTCTACATACACTGTTCTGAAAGAAATACAACACTTTCTGAAACAAGATAGAAATGATACACGGAAATATGAAAGTGACTCTAAGGCTTGCAAACAAAATGCAGATATACCTTGAATCACCATCTGGTATCCGTTAAGTACCTCTCGGGATTCCGCTGGTACCAATATTTGAATCTGCACAATAAGTGTAGAAGTACAGTATGAGTACAACCGACCTAATATACTCAGTAAGTGTCGATACTAACCGGAAAAGGTAGTGACGAGGCTAAGACAAGACACCTACTATAAACTTGTGCAAATATATATTAAAAGTAACAAAATAGCAAGTAAAGAATCAAAAGTTACAATGGCATAGGGAAATATGAATGGGGCAACCATCGAAAACATAAATTAAGTATCATGGAGTAACCCTCTTTCAAAAGTAATTAACAAAACCACGAAGCCAAGTTCACATTCCAAATAGCAAGTAAAACTAATGAAATCAATAAATTGCACGACATCATCCTTCGTGCTTTTCGTCTTATCCTCACAATATAATGTAAAAGCAAGTGCATATTACCCTTCGTACTTTTACTCTCATCCTCACATAATAACAATAAAATAATTACATGACATAAACCTTCGTGCTTTTACTCTCATCCTCACATATAAAATAAGAAAACAATTGCACGACATCATCCTTCTTACTTTTTCCTCAAGTTCATTCAAGTAATAATATCAATATGCAAATAAGGCACGACAACACCCTTCGTACTTTTCACTCTTCCTGACCAAGCAATTACAACAACACAATACTAAGCAAGGTGGGAAGTAAATGTAACTTCAACATAGTATTTGAACTGACTGATCATATGAGAATCTTTTAATAATTAGTGCCAACAACCAATCAACTAATTCCACGATCTCAACACCCAATATCACAACAATCTCAATATATGAAATAGTATGAAAGCACTAATCGAAGAATTAACAATCAATCTAAAGCATAGAAAACATAATACACAAAATAACATGGTACAAGTAAGGCTAATTCCACCCATATGCTTATCTCATGGCCAACACACATACACTTGTCACCTTACAAATATGCCGACCCTAATACATAATTCACATAACAAATAAACTCGACTCTACCTTATTTACCTCGAATCGATGTTAACCAAGATAGTACTTACCTTTTTTCAGAATACAATCAACAATCCAACACGGATTTTCCTTTAGAACAAGCCTCCAAACAAATCGAATCTAGTCAAATATCATTCAAACAATTCAAAACAAGCTTTAGAAACTACCCATGAACAAAAAAGGTTCAATATTTAACTAAATTAAAAAATCCAACAAGAAGTTAACCCGAACCCATGTGGTCAAAATCTAAAATTAAGATCAAATCCCAATCACTCATTCACCCCAAGCCCGGATATGCGATTTATTTTGAAATTCGACCTCAATTCGAGGTCTAAATCTCAATTTTATAAAATTCCTAAATCCTATCCAAAACCCCAACTTCTACTTTGAAATTTATAGTTTTGATGATGAAATTCATGAAAAAGTAATTGAAATTGATTGAAAACAAGTTAAAGTTACTAACTAATGAATTTGGAAAGAAAATGCTGTCCAAAAATAGCTTCTATGGAGTTAAGGGTTCAAAAATGGTTTAAAATGAGTTAAATGCCGAAACTCCCAACCTTTACCCACCTGCAGATGTCGCAATTGCGAACTATAGTTCGTTATTGCGACATTCGCAAAAGCGAACAACTTCTCAACCTTGCATTTTTCACATTTGCGAAAATCCCACCAATCGCAATAGCGACACTACCTTCACATTTGCGAAGGCTGCCCAGCCCAGTCCCCAGTCATAGTGGAAAAAAATGCCATTGCAATAGCGATGACCTCTAGCTCACAAATGCGACAACCTGTTTGCAAAAGGAAATATCATAGCCCCCTTCCCAGTCATCACATTTGCAAGCCTAGCTTCACAATTGCGAGACCTGCAGACTTCTCAATACCAGATTTGCCTCATTTGTTCAAAATATTCTAAGACGTGTAACAAAACTCATATGAGCCCCTCGAGCTCCAATTCAAACATTAAAACAAGTGTAATAACATCATACAAACTCAATCTCTATCTCAAATCACTAAAATAACAGCAAATATCAACAATCGATCATAAAAATTCAAGATTTTCAAGTTTAAAACTCAATATTCAAATTTTTCCCATAATGTGTTGAAACGGCCTCAGGTCACCCGAGATCCCCACCAAACATGCGTACAAGTCCAAAAATATCATATGAAGCTACCGAGATCGTCATACTGATTCTAGATTGATTACCAAAAACACTGACAATGGTCAACTAGTCTTTTTTAAAGCTTAAAATCATATTTAAAATTGTTTTTTGTAATATGAACTTTCAAAAGTTGCACGGACCACACACGCAAATCATAAATCATCAAATAAAAATATGAGAGGTCTCAAAACACTGAAAATGAAGCTAGTACTCAAAACGACCAATCAGGACGTCATATTCTCCACCTGTAAAAGAATCGTCCGTGCTTGAACGAGCATAAAAATGTACCTTGACTGGTAAAGAGGTGGGGTTATCTACACCCCATATCGGACTTGGACTCCCTAGTATCCTCCTTAATCGGCTGACCTTTCAAATACACATTTAGATAAGGAAAACTCTTAGATCTCAACTTCCAAACCTGCTGGTCTAAAATAGCCACCGACTCTTCCTCATTGGTCAAATTCTCATCAAGCGATGCCATGCTAATGCCTAAAACATGTGACCTATCCTTATGGTACTTCTAAAGCATATAAACATGAAATAATGGATTACCCCTCTAGGATAGGAGGCAATGCAAGCCTATAAGCAACATCTCCAACTCTGTCCAAAATCTCAAACGGGCTTATAAACCTTGGGCTTAACTTGCCCTTTTCCCCAATCCGCATCATGCTATTTATAGGTGACACTCGAAGAAGAACCCTCTCACTTTTCGTGTATGTAACGACCCGACCGGTCGTTTTGCATTATCGGACCCCGTTCCCCTAAATGAAACTTCCCATAGCGGCTTATTGTGATTTATGACTTGCGGGGGCGGGTGGTCCGGGATTTAGAAATGTTTAGAGAAATATTGGAACACTTGGTTCCTTCAGCTTGGCCTTTAAGGCCAAGTTTGACTTTGGTCAACATTTTGAGCAAACGACCTCAAAATCGAGTTTCGACGATTCTGGTAGCTTCGTATGATTTCGGACTTGGGCGTATGTTCGAAATGGATTTTGGATGACCCGGGAGCGTTTCGACGCCCAATATCAAAATAAGAATTTCCGTAAGTTAATATTGTGGTTTGGGATATATTTTTTTGTTATTGAGGTCCGAAGGGAATTCCGAGACCGAGTAGTATAGGTCGGTTCGGCGCATTTTTAGCGAATTCTAGAACTTAAGGTTCAAAGTTTGATTCAATTTGGTTTTGGGGTCGAGTTCTTAGTTTCGTTGTTGTTTTTCACGTTCCGAAAATTTGAGCGAGTCCGTATCATAAATACAGACTTTTCAGTGCCATTGGACGGGGTCCCGAGGGGATCGGGTGAGTTTCAGACCCCTCGGAGCTAATTTCAAAACACCTGAAATTCCAGGTCTGGTTTCCTTCTCTGCGTTCGCAGTGGGGTTACCACGTTCGTAAAGAAGGAACTAGGCAGGGGTGGTGAATGCCCTGTGCATTCGAACAAAAGGCACCGCGATCGCGATGGGTTAGGCTCCTGACCCAGTGCATTCGCATACCTCCCCTGCGTTCGCGTAGAGCCCGGCCATTGGGCCAGCCCAGCTACTCCTTACCCTATGCGTTCATAGGGCTCCCTCCGCGTTCGCATAGAAGGCCCATGTGGGCCTGGTCATTTAAAGCCTTGCGAGCGCACTGCCCAGGCTGCGATCGCATAGAGGAAACCACTAGGAAGTGTGTTTTTATAACGGGATTTAATTCGTTTTCCTCACTTTCTTCTTCTTCCTTGGGACGATTTTCAACATTCAAGAGGGGCAAACAACCTAGTTATTGAAGGTATTCTATCCTAATATTAGTTTAATCCATGAATTACAAGTTAAATTAACTACCTAATTAGTGAAAATTACGGATTTTGGGTAGTAACCTAGGGCTTTTGAAAATGTAGAAAATTACCCATGCATTGGCTATGAATTCATACAAAAATCATATATTAACGATCCTTAGGTTATGAGTGAGTGTTTCCTTCGAGAATTTTTGGAATCCGGGCATGCGGGCCCGAGATTGGATTTTGGGATTTCTTCAAGAATGGTGAATTTGACTAAATAATAGAAGAATTACATGCTTTGAATATAAATTGATATATTTGTATAACATTTGGCTAGTTTCGAGTCCGTGGGTGTCGAGTTCGGAGTTTCAGGCGCATTCTTGACTCGGGGAGTAGGTGCGACGCGAGGTGAGTCTCCTTTCTAACCTCGTAAGAGGGAATTGTCCCCGTAGGTGTTTTAAATGCTATATGTGATAATTGTGGGGGCTACGTATGTACAAAGTGACGAGAGTCCGTAAGTAGCGGCTATTATTATTATGTCCGGGTAGTTAGGTCCACATCATGCCTTGTGTTTTACTTAATATGAACTATATGCTTAATAAATTAAATGTTACATGCGACTTATTTCCTTGAGATCATGGAATTTGAGAAAATTTATAAGGAATTGTTTACTGAAAAATAATTTAAAAAGGAATAGCGTGTGTGCATGTGACCGCTTCGCAATTTACATTCTGCGACTGGAGTGTGATTCTCCCCACTATTATGGGAACGGGCCGTACGCCACGATGGATTGGAAGATGCACTTTTGGTTCGGGCCGTTCGATCCTCGGCAATGCATAGATGTGAGTACTTTATGGAAAGGTGCACTTATGGTTCGAGCCATTTGACCCTCGGCAGTGCACGGACATGACTATCTTATGACTCCGACCGGTTGTCCTTATCCTGTATGCGCATGATTTATTTGTTACTAAATTCATGGATACTGTTTTGACAGATATTTGGGGGAAGGCGGAAGTAGTAATTGTCTATTTATTTCTAGTACTTCCTTGGATTTCAGTGCCTTATATATATTTGCTGCTTCACTGCCTTTACATGCCTACTGTTTTCATCATATTCTGTTGATTTATACTGTTGGACCTTAGTGAGTGTCCAGTCGACCTCTCGTTACTACCTCTTCGAGTTTAGGAGGGATACTCACTGGGTACATATATATATATTTATGTACTCATGCTATGCTTCTGTACTTAATTGTACAGGTTCTGAGGCTGGTGCATCTGGTTGTCGGACCGGAGCTTGATTTTGATTATAGACGGACCAGACTTCACGGTGAGCTACTTTCTCATGGCGATCTCCGGAAGCACCATGAGGTTTCTTTTGCTTATTTCCCGTCTATTTCCTTCAGACAGTGGAACTGTATATTATATCTTCTGTATATTCTGTTAGTATGCCGGTAGGACTTGTTACACTATTTCCTGGCACACACGTGATAGTTATTATGGATTGTAGGTCTGTATATATATATTGGCTCACGCCTCCTCATGACCACTTTTGATTAAAAACTGGTTAATTATCCTTGTCAATTTATGTCTTAAGTTTTAAAAACTGAGTTTATGTTGAAATGTTTAAACTAATAATAAGGAACCCTTAGTAAATTGAGTGTTGGCTTGCGTGTCCCTGCTGTTGGGCGCCATCACGACCTAAGTTAGGATTTTGGGTCGTCACAGTGTAATCCATATCTCGAACCTTCCGGTCCGCATAACTCTTTTGCCTGGACTGAGATGTACAAAGTCACTCTTGAATTATCTTAACATTTTCCAAAGCATCGCGAACCAAATTTGCACCCAAAAATCTAGCCTCACCGATCTTAAATCAACCCACATGAGAACGATATCGCCTCCCATACGTGTCCTCATACAGAGTTATATGGATGATCAAATGATAGCTGTTGTTGTAGGAGAACTCCGCTAGAAGTAGGAAATGGTCCTACTAATCGCCAAAATCCATAGAGCATGCCCCCAACATGTCCTCCAAAATCTGAATAGTACGCAAGACTATCCATCTATCTGAGGATGAAACACGGTGCTCAGCTCGACCCGCGTACTCAACTCATGCTGCACAGCTCTCCAAAAGTATGAAGTGAACTGCATGCCTCGGTGAGAAATGATAGAAATAGGCATGTAGTGCAGGTGAATAATCTCTCGGATGTAAATCTAACCCAACCGCTTTGAATAATAGAAAGTTATCACCTAAATGAAGTGTGATGACTTAGGCAACCGGTCCATAATAACCCAAACAACGTCATATTTCTTAAAGCCTGTGGTAAGCCTATCCTAAAGTCCATAGTGATGCGCTCCCATTTCCACTCTGGTGTCTCCAATCTCTGAATCAACCCACCCAATTTTTGATGTTCATACATCACCTATTTTCAATTAAAACACCGAGAGACATGTCCAACTATGTCTTTTATAATCTTCCACCACCAATAGTGCTGCTTCAAGTTATGATACATCTTCATGAAACTTGGGTGAATTGAATACCGTGAACTGTTAGCCTCCTCAAGGATCAACTCTCTCAACCTATCAATATTTGGAACACAAATCCATCATTGAAGCCGCATAATACCATCATCCCAAATCACAACCTCCTTGGCACCACCCCACCGCACCATGTCTTTCAACACCAACGTATGAGGATCATTAAACTAGAGAGACCTGATATGCTCCAACAATGATGATTCTGTCACAATACAAGAGAGAACTCTACATGGATCCAAAACATCCAACCTCACAAACCGGTTGGCCAAAGCCTGTACATCCATGGCTAATGGCCTCTCCACTACCGGTTAAAATGCCAAATTTCCCATGCTCTCCTCCTTCCTTCTCAAGGCATCGACCACCATATTGGACTTCCCCAGATGATATAATATGGTGATATCATGGTTTTTCAATAAATCTAACCATGTATACTACCACAAATTAAGATCCTTTTGCTTGAATAGGTGTCGGAGACTTTGATGGTCAGTATAGACCTGTAATGACCTGACCTGTCATTTTCTGTATTGTATCCCCATTATATATGTTCATTTGTGGTTATTTGAGTTTCTAGGATGGTTGGATTGGTTTTGGGGAGTTTTGGAGTGAAGTGGGTCACTTAGTCCCAAGGTTGGGAGCTTAAATCGAAAGAGTTGATCGGAGTTTGAATTTTATATAGACGACTCTAAAATGGAGTTTTGATGATTTTAATAGCTTCGTATGGTGATTTTGAACTTTGGCGTATGTACGAATATTGATTTGGAGTCCATAGGTCGTTTTGGCTTGAATTTGCAAAATTTGGAAAGTTAAAGTTTTTGGAGGTTGAGAGATTTGACTGAGAGTTGAATATGTCGATATCAGTTTCATATTTTGGTTTCGGGAGTTGAAATAGGTATGTTGTGTCATTTGAGACTTGTCTGCAAAATTTGAGGTCATTCGGAGTTGATTTGATATGGTTCGGCATTGGTTTTAGAGGTTGGAAGTTCCTTAGTTTCATTAGACTTGAATTGGGGTGCAATTCGTGATTTCAATGTTGTTTGATGTGATTTGAGGCTTCGACTAAGTTTTTATTATATTTTAGGATTTGTTGATATATTCGGACGGTGTCTGGCGGGTGTCGGGTGTGATTCGAATCAAGTTCTGCTTAATTTTGGGCTTTGAAGAACTGCTGAAACTGTGCATCTAGTTTCCTTATACGCGATCGATAAGGGAAATTCGTGATCGCGAAGGGTCTTTGGTGAATGGTGGAAATTGTGCATCGTGTTCGCGAGACTAGGAACACGTCCACGAAGGTTGAGGTTGGTTGCTCATCGCAAACACGAGCTGGGTGATGCGTTAGCTTAAAAGGGAGGTAAGGCTCACGGGTGGCAGGCATTTGGTCTTTGCGGTCGCAAAACCTGATTGCGATCTATGCTTTAGGATTTTTGAACATCATGTTCATGAATAGGCTTCCACTTTCACATAAGATTTTTGGCCAATTGGTATCTGTTGTGCTTCGCGAACGCGAGGCATTTTCCGCGTTCGCGAAGAGGAACACTTGGGCAGCATATTTAGAATCCCATTTCGCGAGTTTGAGTTATTATTTCATATTTTGAGTTGTAAGGCTCGATTTTGGAGCAGATTTTCAGGATTTGGATCGGGGTAAGTGTTTTGACTCGAATATATTATTATTCCATGATTCCATCATAGTTTTTAGATTTAATTATTAAACTAGAGTGATGAAATTGGGGATTTTGTAGAAACTTTTCAAAAACAAAAAATATAGATTTGAAGGTTGATTTGAGGTCAAAATTGGATGATTTTGGTATGGATTGACTCGTAACCGAATAAATGTTCGGAATTTATGAATTTTATCGGGTTCTGAGGTGCAAACCCGGGGTTGGCCTTTTGGGTTTACTTTTTGATTTTTATAAAGATCGGAACATTATTGTTTGAAGTTGTTTCCTATGGTATTATTTTTTGATATTGAATTGTTTGTGACTAGATTTGAGTCGTTTGGAGGATGCGTGGGAAGGTCTTGTTGAAGTTTTTATTTGTGTGCTTTGAGGTAAGTAACACATCTAAACTTGGATTTAAGGGCATTTAACCTTGAGAACAATGTTAAATGAAAGATATTGGGGTGATGCATGTGCTAGATGACGGGCGTGTGTGTGTGCACCGATATGTTCATGGTTTGGGAGGCCTTTAGGCTAGTACTGGGCTTGTTTTTCTATCAATCATGTTATCCCCGCGTTTCCTCTACTTGTATGATTATTTGAACTGTGATTCATGTTAGACATCATGTCTAGGCTTAATGCTAAATGTTTAGGACTTGATAAGTCTATTCTTGTTGTTTTTGAGTTATATAACTTATTTGAACACATATTCTCAACCATGATACTACATCCGTGTATGATATCTCTGTCTTAGTACTTCTTATCTGATTCTCTCATGTTGTTGATATCGCTTAAGAGTAACACTATTAAACAAAGTATTTGAGATGTATTTATCTAAGACTTGAATGGTAAATGAGTGAGTTTGAGCCTTGGAGCTAGTTTGGTATTGATTTTACAGTGATGCATACGTCAGGTTCATATTGGGCTAAGTGTTATTGTCTTGGGGCAATGCGTGCACCGGGCCTCAATACTAGGCTAAGTGATTATGATTAGCGATTGGGCAGGATCCTCCCCTCCGGAATCTAACATGCCAGTAGTGGGCGCAAACATAGTATTTTAAATATATACGTGCTTGATGATAGGAAGTTATGCCAGGCACCCGCACAGTGCTAAAGTGTAAATATTTCTATGGATCCATTGTGATACCATTGATTGAAATGTGTACTTGACATGTAGGCATAGAGATATACTTTCCTCATGCTAACTGATAATTGACCTGCTTTATCTGTGTTGGGATTTAACTGTTATACTTGAAAGCATGTCTAAATTTCAATAATGTGAACATGCTGAACATAATATCATTGACCCACTATTTCTACGAATTGTCCTTTATATTCTGAACTGTTATCGATTATTGGTATTATCATTTGACTATTATTCCGAGCTCGTCACTGCTTTCAGCCTAAGGTTAGTGTTGTTACTTATTGATTACATAGGTTCAGTTGTACTCACACTACGCTCTGCACTTCGTGTGCAGATCCAGGTACTTCCAGTCGAGGTGATTTTCAGACTTGAGTTGTTTTTGGCTTTTTGGGATACTACGAGGTAGCTACCATATCGTTCGCAGACTTTAAAGTTCTCTTTCTTTAATCTCTATCGTTACTATTCTTTTTATTCAAACAGTTGTATTAGAGGATTTTTCTTGTAACTTGATATTCAGTAGTGCTCTTGTACTCGTTGACATCAGATTTTGTGGATAGTTGTAGTGGTTTTATGGTTTTATTCTCAAATATTTATGATATTCATCCGTTGTTGAGTTATTAGACCATGTTATAACGTTTTCATTCTTATGGTATAACTGTTGGCTTACCTAGAAGGTTGGGTTATGTGCCATCATGACTTATGGATTTGGGTTCATGAGAAGTTGGTATCAGACCACTAGGTTGCTTAGGTCTCTCGAGTCAAGAGAGAGTTTAGTAGAGTCTTGCGGATCGATACATAGACATCTGTACTTATCTTTGAGAGGCTACTAAACAATTCAAAAACTTCACATTCTTGCATTCTTATCGTACGGATTTGTTGTTTTCGAATTTTGAAACTTGACTCTCTTATTCTCTCACATATGATGAGGAAACGTGCAACCGGATCAGGCAGAACACCACCAGTACCACCAGTTAGGTCCACGAGCAGCCGGGGCCGTGGTAGAAGCCGGAGTGTGGCTCCAACTACAGCTAGAGCAACACTTGTAGAGCTATCGGTTGCTCCAGTTAAGGAGTAGGTAACAAATGTCATTGAGCTGGCGGGGCCAGCTCAGACACCCACAATGCCTATCGTTATTCCTGGCTTTCAGGAGGCCTTCGCCCAGCTTTTAACTGTGTGCGCGAGCCTGGCTCAGGCGGTTTCGGTCCCAGCTGCATCAACCACTTCATAGGCCAGGGGAGGTGCCTAGATTCCCGTCGCCCGCACTCCTGAGCAGCTAGCTCAGGGACTCCAGACACCAGCTGTACTGCCAACCCGGTCGATTGCTATTTTTCAGCCGAGGTTTCACCACCTATGAGTGATGAGGAGTAGAAGAGATCGGAGCAGTTCGGGAGGCTAAAGACTCCATATTTGAGCGGGGAGGAGTCAGAGGATGCTCAGGACTTTCTAGACAGGTGTCAGTAGATTCTTCGCACAACGGGTATTTTGGGGACTAGTGGAGCTGCATTTACTACTTTTAAGATGACAGGGGCAGCCTACAGATTGTGGCAATCCTATGAGTTGAGCAGCCAGTTGGCGTAACTCCACTTACTTGGCATGGTTTCTCTATTATCTTTTTAGAGAAGTTTTTCCTATAGACTCGTAGGGAGGAACTACATAGAGATTTTGAGCAGCTACACCAGTGGGACATAACTGGGATTCAGTGTAAGATGAGATTACACGATTTGGCTCGTCATGCTATATTTTTGGTTCCCACTGAGAGGGAGAGGATCAGGAGGATCATTAATGGCCTCAATTATCGCCTACGTTATAGTGTCCCAAAGGCCGAGACAGAGTCTAGGTTTAACCAGGTGGTCGAGATTGCTAGGAACTTAGAGTCGGTTCATAGGCTTGAGCGTAAGGAGGGGAGGGCAATAGGCCCCGTGGTTCAGGTGGTATCAGTGGAACCTTATCTGGAGGTCAGCCATATCACAATAGAGGTTGTCGTTATAGGCCCGCTCAAATAGCTCGTCCGGTTCATCGTGGTGCATCAGCTAGTCATGGTTCAAATAGTACTCGTCCGAGTTAGTCATCTTTTATTGCACTTCTAGCTCATAGTTCATATCGTGCTCCATCGGTTCAGGGTTCGTCGGTACCGAGTTCTTCCAGTGGTTATTCTAGTTCTCGAGTTCGATTTAGGCCCCACTGTCATTTCCATCTCGAGGTTGTTACGATTGTGTAGAGTTGGGGCATGTGAGAAGTATTGCCCCCATCACTATAGAGGTCCAGTGCAATAGGGAGGCTAGTCTATGACCCTTGAACTAGTTTCTACACCACCCTCTCAACGAGCTCGGGGTGGAGGTCATGCGAGTCGAGTATCCCTATAAGGGGAGGTCAGACAGGTGGTGGTCAGGCTCGATGCTATCATTTTCTCGCTAGGCTAGAGGCAGTTGCTTCCGATGCTGTGATCGCAGGTATTGTTTCAGTATGCCACATGGATGCTTTAGTATTATTTGATCCTGGTTCCACTTATTCATATGTGTCATTCTACTTTGCTTATTATTTGGATATTCCCCATGATTCTTTAGTTATGCATTTTCATGTATCTACGCCGGTGGGTGATTCTATTATTGTGGACCGTATATATCGGTCGTGTGTGGTGTCTATTTGGGGTTTAGAGATGAGGGTTGATCTTTTACTGCTTAGCATAGTTGATTTTGATGTCATTTTGACGCTATTCTAGATTGTCACGCCAAGACCGTGACCTTGGCGATGCCGGGGTTTTCTGAGGGTTGAGTGAAGAGGTTCAATGGATTATGTTTTCAGTAGAGTGATTTCATATTCGAAGTCTCACCGGATGGTTGAGAAGGGATATCTAGCATATTTGGCCTTTCTGAGGGATGTTAGTACATATACTCCTACCATTAGGAAATTCTGGTATAGGCTATTACCAGGCTTGTTTTTCTATCATATCTTGTTATCCCCGCGTTTCCTCTATTTGTATGATTATTCAAACTGTGATTCATGTTAGACATCATGTCTAGGCTAAGTCTAACTGTTTGAGACTTGATAAGGCTATTCTTATTGCTTCTAAATTATATACCTTATTTGCATAGATGTTCTCAGTCATGATACTACATCCGCGTATGATATCTCTGTCTCAGTACTTCTAATATGATTCCTCACATGTTGTTGATACTGCTTAAGGGTAATACTATTAGGCTGAGTATTTGAGATGTATTTATCTGAGACTTGAATGGTAAATGACTGAGTTTAAACCTTGGAGCTAATTTGGTATTAATTTTACGGTGACGCGTACTCTAGGTCCGTATTGGGCTAAGTGTTATTGTCTTGGGGAGACGCGTGCACCGGGCCTCACTATTGGGCTAAATGATTATGATTAGCGATTGGGCAAGATCCCCTCCCCCCTCCAGAGTCTGACATGCCAGCAGTGGGCGCAAGCATAGTATTTTAAATATATACATGCTTGATGATGAACATAGAAGTGACTTAAGCTAATCGTCACTTCCAATCTCAAGCTTCATATGTTTCTTACATAAATTCACTTGATAAACATATATAAATGCATAAAAACATAAACCATATCATAATCAAGTTATTTCCCCCAATTTCTGGACATAAAACATATATATAGCCTTAAACTACCCAATAAAACATAACACTATCTCTTCCCCTTTCAAGTGCTATCTTGTAATCTTTCACTCCAACACCATAACCAATATTTAATTAACCTTAAATGTCATTAAAATAATATTAAACATACCTTAGGCAGTAGATAAATTTCTAACCCCAAGCTTAACTTAGCTCACCATCATCCTTAATCAGATCACAACACCATAGATGGGTTATTCTTTACCTTTGGCTAACTTTGATTTTGGATTGTGGTGTATTTTTTTGGAATTTATTTGGAGCCTTTGGAAACTGTTTGGGAGGCTTTGAAGAGTGTGAGGATTGAAGGAGGTCGAAAAATGAACATATCTCATCCCAAAAACGAGATAAGAATAAGTGAAGGTCAGCCACCGACCAAGTGGGTCCCATAGAGGTGCTTGTGCGGTCTCGGGAAAACGCGAATAATGAACGGTTTAATGCATTAGAAACTAGGCTCACATATCTTCAATTTGGTAGGTGGATAATCCCATAATTTCAAGTATATTGGGATAAAAGCTTAGATATATTGACCTAAGTTTAAGCACATTTATGAATGTAACTTGTGATGACCTTTGCCAACTATTGTTCCACAACTCGCTTGACTTCATAATGTAATACACGGCTATCATACAGCTAAAAAACTCATAATATAACCTCTTTGTCATGTCAAGAACCCCAATATCACCCTAAAAGTACATGTTATAACATTTCCAACTTGTCTACATTCGGCGAAACTTATTTTCTTCAATTTGTTTAGCTTCTAAGTCTTTCAACCCTCTTGGTACTTGTTATCCATGATCTTAAAAATTTGCAACCTCCAAATTCTTAATGTACTCAGTAAGTATCGAGCCTAACCCTGACGAGTTAGTAATGAGTCTAAGACAAGACACCTACTATAAACATGTGCTGTTATTATCAAAAGTAACGAAATAACAAGTAAAGAATCAAAAGTAGCAACGATATAGAGACATATGAATGGGGCAACAATTGGAAACATAAAGTAAGTATCACGTAGTAAACCTCTTTCAAAAATAATTAACAAAACCACAAAGCCAAGTCCACATTCAAAATATAAAGTAAAAGCATTGAAATCAACAAATTACACGGCAACACCCTTCGTGCTTTTACTCTTATCATCACAACATAATAAAAAAATATATGCATGGCATCACCCTTCGTGCTTTTACTCTCATCTTCCCATAATAATAATAAAGCAAGTGTACAACATCACCTCTCGTGCTTTTACTCTCATCGGTCACATATAAAATAAGAATGCAATTGCACAACATCACCCCTTCATGCTTTATCCTCACGTTCACTCAAGCAATGATATCAATGTGCAGATAAAGCACGACAACACCCTTCGTTCTTTTCACCTTTCCTCACCAAGAAATCACAACAACATAATACCAAGCAAGGTGAAAAGCAAACTCAACTTCAACAATAGTATTTGAACACACCCCATCATATAGGAATCTTTCAACAATTAGTTTCAATAACCAATCAACAAATTCCACGATCTCAACACCTAATATCACTACAATCTCAACATAGGAAATAACATGAAAGCGAGTAATCAAAGAATTAACAATCTATCTAAAGCATTGAAGACATAATACACAAAATAACATGGTACAAGTAAGACTAATTTCACCTGCATGCTTATTCCATGACAAACATACATACACTCGTCACCTTCCATATTTTCCACCCCCAACACATAATTCACATAGCAAATAAATTCAATTCAACATTATTTTTCTCAAATCATGGTTAACCAAGACACTAACCTCTTTTCGGAACACAATGAATAATCCAATGAAAGACTCCAAACCAATCGAATCTAGACAAATATTGTTCCAACAATTCAAAACAAGCTTTAGAAACTATCCACGAACGAAAAAGGTTCAATCTTTAACTAAATTAAAAAAAGTTAACCCGGACCCACATGTTTGAAATCCAAGATTAAGACCAAATCCCGATTGCCCATTCACCCCTAGCCCGGATATGTGATTTTTTTCTTACCGCATTTCGAGGTCTAAATTTCAATTTTATAAAATTCTTAAATTCTACCCAAAAACCCTAATTTCAATTAATTCATAGATTTGATGATGAAATTCATGGAAAATTAATTGAAATTGGTTGAAAAAAAGTTAGAGTTACTAACCAATGAATTTGGAAAGAAAAAACTCTCCAACAAATTGCTATTATGAAGTTTAGGGTTCAACATTGAGTAGAATGAGCTATGTACCGAAATTTCCAACCTTTATCCAGCTGCAGATATGGAAATTGCAAACTCTAATTCGCAATTTCTACGTTCATAAAAGTGAACCATTGTTCACAAAAGCGAACAACTTCTCAGCCTTGTAGTTGTCACATTTTCGAAAAGGCCACCAATCACAAAAGCGACACTACCTTCGCATTAGCGAAGGCTGCCCCGCCTAGTCCCCAGCTGCAATTGTGACAGAGCCATCGCAAAAGGGATGCCCTCGAGCTCGTAAATGTGACAACCTCTTTGCAAAAGCAAAGATTGTTGATACCCAATGTTGCCCTCATTTATTTTTAAATAATATATACACTTTCAGTTTTTTTTTTTGCATTATTATTTTTATTTACAAGATTTATACAAGAAATTTTTATAATTTCCCATAATTTTAGGGCTTTTAAATCAATTTTCTTGCATTAATTTACATAATAATTCAATAATTACCCTTTTAAATTATTTGTGATGACTTAATCACTTTAAATCATTATTTGCATCCCTAATACACTTTTCAAAATATTTTCACCCCATTTTTTTTATATAATTACAATTGTTTTTAGGCTATTCGCATGAATTTGATATAATAGCCTATATTTTGCTTTCTTATTGAAATCGACGTTTCATTTAGGGTCAAAATAATATTTTACATTTTTTGTAGTCTTCTATTATTGTTTAAAGTATTAGTTTGCATAAGTAGCATTTTTATATATTTATTTAGTTATTTTATTAAATCATTTTCCTTTTAATTTCTACTTAAAAAAGCTGGCCCAATGTTGAGTTAATTTTTCGGACCAAACAAGCCCAATACACTATCCCAATAACCTTATCCCAAACCGGTTGTGACCCGCCTAACTAACCCGACCCAACCCCCCTTTAAAATCCTGGTCGTTGATCTCTAAGATCAACGACCCAAAATCAACCCCCCCTTTTAAATTACCCAACCCCAAACCCTAATCCCATTCCCCTTTCTCACCCGCTGCCCTAACACTCTCCCCGTATCTCTGAAGAACCCTAATCGCCGCCACCCTCTAAAATCCTCTCCTAATCCCTCTTCTAATGGGATTCTCCTCTCATTTACTTGCCATATCTGTGTGTTTTCGCTACTAGTTGATTCTCCGTGGTATCACCTAGTACTTTCCTAAATATGGCAAGTACTACTTCTCCGATTCTGTCCGATTGATTCCTATCGCTGGAATCAGGAACATATTTCGTCTACACATGTTCGATTCTATACCGTGTGAGTCCAATTTTGTTTAGATTTTGCTGATTTACATTTTCCCTAAAAATCAGGGTTTACTGGGTTTTCTCTCTTAAATTGATTTCAAATTAATTTGCATGTTTTTTCCTTGTTTGTTGTTTAATTTACTCTATTTCCTTGTATGTTTGTTTGATTTTTGACTACTATATAAAACCCTTCATTTTTTCCCTTCTGGGACAGACTGTAAAATCGATTCCTTCACTAAAATTTGGGGTTTTTGCTACTCTCTTTCTTGGTATTCTGTACTGGCCGACTGAAAGCCAAGGCCATTAACATTTTGTTACCTGTTCTTGGTGCGAGCATTTCCCTGTGTTCATCAAAGCTCTTAGGAACTTTGGCGTATTAGGAATTCTGGATTTTCTATGGAAATTTATTCTTTACTGTTCTTCGTTTAACTGGTGAGTCGCTATACTTTGTAATTTCATTCCCTAGATATCTATGGTTTGCATACATTTTCACTCCTGAAGTTGGTCAGTTCAGTATGTTTTCTGGATTATTTGTGTGTAATTCCGTTTGCTTTCTTCAATCCTTTAGGTCTCTTTAACTTTTAGTTTTAAGCATGCCAAAACCTAGTTCTAATAAGTTCTGACCAGTCAATGTGTTAGAAATTATTACTGTTTGGGACTCTTACACTTGTTAGCATCTTCTGGTGTTTAATTTTACCTTTTGCTATCAATTTTGTTACCTGAATATGCCTCACTTGCATAATTTGTGCCCCTTTTAATCGACTAGTTAATTAAGTTCAAAAGAATGAATATGTACACCCACTGTATGGTACAAGCCTATTTCCTATCATATTCTGAATTTTTGTGGAGATAGCTTGCCTATCTAACATGTTTTGACCTTGCTCTCTATCAGTATGCCCCTTTAGTATGTTCAACCCCGATTCACTAGTAGTTATAATTTTCTTTTCTCATGTCTAAATGCTGTCCTATAGCCAAATTAGCATGATTGTTTCATAACACTAAGACCTATACTTAGCATAATCTGGACCTTCTTTAGGTAATTAGTCTACTGTGTCAATTCCAGAATACCTACATGTGCTATTTAACATGAGGTTACTTTTCACTCTGTACTGAATCTCTGTGATGCTTGTCTTGCATACATAATGTGTTTTAATCTGTTATAAGACCTTTTCCCTCAATTGTGATCTGGCATCCCTACTAATATGCACCCAGTATATCTTAATTTTCTGTTCCTTCAGTGATTACTTGGCATGTCATAATGTGTGTTCCTATCATGTTTCAAAGCAACCCTGCCTTCTAATGTGAGTTAACATGTTTGTCTTATCATACTAAGAGGTATACTTAGCATAAATTGGACTTCTTAGGTCTCAACCTGTTAATGTTAACTTCTGTTAAACCTTGCAAATATGTTCTTCCCCCTAACTCTTTCAATATGTATTTTTTATGTGCTAATTTGCTAAATGTTGAAGTTCTACTGAACAAGTCCTATGACCTGCTTGACTGGTTATTCTGTATGCTCAACTTGGCTATGTCTACTTTAGGTTATAAGTGTACCTTGTAACGACTCGACCAATTATTTTGATAATCTGCACTTCGCTCGATAGTTTGGGGGCACAAGTATCTCCGTATGATGTATTAGGACTTGTGTGCAAAATTTGAGTTCATTTCGAGTTGATTAGATATGTTTCGACGCCGTTTCTTTCAAGCATAAATGATATCATATTGAACAAATGAGCTTTGATTTATTTTTTGATTGAAGCATTAGATCTGTATCGTAATTACTGACCCGTAAAAAAAAGAATTGTCGAATTTGGATATCGTATGAGGATTTTATGGTCATTTTACTAAGAATTAGGTTGCCAGATTTTTCAGATTAATTACGGAATTGCGACTGACGGCGTATTTAAAAATCTGCACTATTTGCAAATATTGAAACCAACATATCTCCTTCATTATAAGGTCAAATTGAGTGATTCAAAAGCCTAACTTGACTAGAATTTCACAAGAAATCCATTGAAGAATTTAAAAATGAGTTTCGAGATCGTTTGGCATGATAAACGAGGTAGAATAACTGGCAGAAAAATATATAACATAGGGGTTTGTTCATTCGGTCATATTTTGAGTTGTGGAGCTCAGATTTGGGCGATGTTGAAGGCGATTTTCACCATATGGATTGGGGTAAGTGTTCTCTACTCATTTTTGGTATATTTCATGAACCCGTCTTCATTTTTAAGATTTGATTGATGATTTCACAGTGAAATTGAGGGAGTTAGGATTTTAGTTTTGGAGTCCGATTTTGACGAATTTTATATGATTTGACTCGAGAGAGAACAAGGTTTCTAATTCTGTCATTTTTGACTGGTTTCGAGACGTGGCCCGGGTTTTGGCCGATTTCAGATTTTTGACATATCTTGTAGTTTTATTGTGGAATTCGATTCGCTAGCCTATGTTGATGGTATTAATATGATTATGCTTAGATTTGGAGCTTTTGGAGACCGAATCAAGAGACTAGGGCATCCCGGAGTAGGATATTACACTATTGAGGTAAGTATCTTGTCTAACCTTGTGTAGGGGACTTCCTCTTAGGATTTGAGTCCTCTGTTTTCATTGTATCCCGTGCATGCGAGGTGAAGAGTGCGTGCCCAGTCTTATTTGTGGAAAATTTCCCTTTAGGGGTTCATTAAGAGAGAAGTTTATGATATAATTGGATTTCCTATTTGCTAGTTTTACCTCTACATGCTCTATACATGTTGTTAGCTTTTCTTTAATTCTTACTGGTTATTTGGCCCTTATTTGCCTTAATTAAAGTGATTCCCTTCCTTAATGTTTTGATATTTCTTAATTGTGAGTTCCTCTATGACTATATGCAAATATGGTACATGTTCAATAGTTGTGGTTGCCGGTGAAGTTATCACGTGCCTGACGTGCCTCGTTGTCCTTGTGAAGGTTGTTGTATTCCTTTGATTTTTTCGTGATTCTATTGTTGATGTGTACTCATTGTGACGACACAAAGGGGTCATCACCTATGTTATTACTCATCCTGTACTTCCGAGGCCTTAAAAACCTCCTTCGTATTTGCCTCGATTTGCACGCACAGTTCGGGCGCTTAGCCGGACAGCTTAAATATGAAATTCTGATAAAAATGCTAAGATTTGATACTAAAATGAATAAATTTGACTTTGGTCAATATTTTGGGTAAACGGACCCGGACCCGGACCCGGACCCGTGATTTGACGGTCCCAGAGGGTCCGTAGGAAAATATGGGACTTGGGCGTATGCCCGGAATCGAATTCCGAGGTCCCAAGCCCGAGAAATGAATTTTTTGGGTAAAATTGTTTTATGAAAATATTTAAGAAAATTGAAAATATAATCTGATTAGAAAGCGATGGTATCGGGCCCGTATTTTGGTTTCGGTGCCCGGTACAGGTCTGATATATGGTTTAAGATATTTCTGTGAAGTTTGGTTGAAATTGGACCTCGTTTGATGTGTTTCGGACTTAAAAATGGAAAATTTGATGTTTTGTGAATTTTGATAGGATTCATGGATTTTGAGGCCTAATTCGATGTGTATGATGTTGTTTTGGTGATTCGATTGCACGGGCAAGTTCGTAGGATGTTGTGTGAGTAATCTGTGAAATTTGATATCGTTCCGAGATGTATGGGTCAGTTCGGCACGTTGTGAGCAAAGTTAGAAAACTTAAAATTCCTAAATTTTTTTCTTGAGGTTTGGGGGTGTGATTTCTAGTTTTAGCGTTGTTTTGAGTGTTACGAAGGCTCGAGCGAGTCCGTATTATGATTTGGGACTCGTTGGTATATTTGGATTAGGTCTCGGGTGGGCCCAGGTGCCTTCCGGGCACCTAACGGGGCTAAAAACCAGCAAACACAGCTGCTGGTGCACCTGCTCTAGTGTGACCGCAGGTGCGGTTGCCCAGCATCGAAGGTGCGAGACCGCAAGAGCGGTCCCAAGCATCACAGGTGCGAGCACCAGTGGCCTGGCCAGCCTTCGTAGGTGCAGAGCATTTCATCGTAGGCGCGGACCGCAGGTGCGGTCTCCCCTTTCGCAGGTGCGATCCCAGACCCCCAGCCCAACACCGCAGGCGCGAGGATCTCCTCGCAAGTGCGAGACCGCATGTGCGGTCCCAGCCATCGCATGTGCGATCACTGTTCAAGCAGTAAGATTAAATACAGGTTTTAAACCCATTTCTCTCATTTTTCATCTTCTTTCTTAGGCAAAATCCACCATTGTTGAGAGCTTTCGACCAGGCCTTGTGAGGTAAGTAAATTCCACCCACAAATTTGTTTCATGCATGTATCTTAGCCTAATTAACTACACAAATTAGTGCAAAAAATTCAAGAAAATGGGTAGTAACCTAGAACTTGTGATCACCTTAGAATTTTCTGTGAATTGGCCATGAAATCAAGTAAAAATCGTATGTTTATGATCCTTAGGACTTGGGTGAGTGTTTCCTTCGAGAGTTTCGAGAATCCAACGAGCGGGCCCGGGGTCGGATTTTGATAAATTTGAAAGAATGCTAGGAAATGGATAATTAGGCCATGTAATTGAATCTTTGAATCCTTATTGATATACTTGAGTTGATTATGCCTAGNCTGCTTAATTGATGATTTCTATATGTTGTGAAGAGTATGTGAAGGGAATTGTATTATGTAAACTCTGTTGGAGTATTGGCTCAAATTGTGAAATGACTAATGAAGAAATATGAGATATTACGTCCTTTGGAGCATTGGCTCAAGTGATAGAATAAATTATGGAAATGAAAGTGAAAGAAAGAGAAAGAGTTATTGAAATATACTCTTGCCGGGATTTAATTGTGTAATTGATGTTCCCTTGCCGGGATTTAATTGTTTAATTATTGTTCCCTTGCCGGGATTTCCATTTCTATTCTTTTTACTTTCTTGCCCTTGTTTGTGATTGTTGTTTGGGTGAAGAAGAGTGTTAAAGCACGAAGGGTGATGCCGTGCACTTGCCTTCANTAATTGATGTTCCCTTGCCGGGATTTAATTGTTTAATTATTGTTCCCTTGCCGGGATTTCCATTTCTATTCTTTTTACTTTCTTGCCCTTGTTTGTGATTGTTGTTTGGGTGAAGAAGAGTGTTAAAGCACGAAGGGTGATGCCGTGCACTTGCCTTTGTGAGAATGAGAGTAAAGCACGATGGGTGATGCCGTGCATTGTTTAATATTGTCTCCCTTGCTGGGATGTTGAGATTTCTATTGTTGTTCCCTTGTCGGGATTTCCATCTCTATTTTGTTTACTTCCTTGCCCTTGTTTGTGATTGATCTTTGGGTGAGGAAGAGTGTTAAAGCACGAAGGGTGATGCCGTGCATTGTTTGACATTGTGAGGAAAGAGTGTAAAGCACGAAGGGTGATGCCGCGCCATGATTTACATTGATTACATTATACATTGAATAGTGAGGAGGAGAGTAAAAGCACGAAGGGTGATGCTGTAAGTTTGTGACTTCTTGTCCTTGATATGCTGGCTTTGTTGTTCTTTTCCTCATTGAGATTCATTATATGAAACTGTTACCCCCCCCCCCC